>CAOJBK016430370.1:0-11528 GCA_948294925.1 Codiaeum variegatum | reverse complement strand
AGGCAATAACATGATGGAAATGGAACGTGGATAGTTCCATGAGAAAGCCAACTGATTTAGACATCAATAGCAAAATATTCAACTGAGATGTGTGGCAGGATTTACCTATCATAAATTGAGTTAATTGTCTGTAAATTGATTTTTTTTTTCTATGTATTCTACTTAGGCAAAAACCAAAGCAAAGTTCTTGTATATCTTTTTTTTTATTATTCATTCATGAACCGAGGTGAAAATATAAGGATTTAAAAGCAGACTCTGTGTAAGCTTGATTATGATGCATATGTCTATCTTTGTCGACAACGTGTATGTAAACTAGTGATTGCCCTATTATACATACACTCAATCCAATTTAACAAAGTCTTAATTCCAAGATAATTGGAGTTGGCCATATGGATTTGTCATTTTCACTCAGAGCTGTCTTGGACCATATCATCAAAAAAATGCAAAGACTTTAGATCGTATTGGATAACTCTTGTCCAAGTAAGTTTAAGTCTAATCCCTCCCTTTTCTATTCACATCTACCCTAATATGTTCTAATTTTCTGACAGATATATATAAATACCTACGACGGATGTGCCTAAACCATCTTTGTTTCCTTATCTCAGCTTGTCTTCATTGGAGCAACTCTGACTTTATCTCTGTAAAATAGCACACTACATTGTATTTACTTGACTAATATAGGTATACAATGTACTATATATATATATATATATATATATATATATATATATGAAGCAACTAGCCATATATGGAAGCTAATCCCTAGAATCAAGCTCCTAATCAATTACATAATCACTAACATATCATACACAACTCATCAAATCAAATCTCTTAGATATTTTCTAACATTTCCACCCAAGTTGTAGCATAGATATTTATCATGCCCAACTTGTTACACATATAATTCACTCATTTCTATAATTGTGCCATTTAAAATTCATCTGTTGGCCACACTCCAAGATAAAGAAGCAACACTTATTCTACAACATAGAGAAGTAGATATGGTGTTGTGTTGGTGGTGAGAACATACACTCTAAAATGTTTAACAACGAGCATTAGTCCTCTACTCACAAGGCAAGGCTAAAACACATATTAAATCTCTTGCTAGTCACTTTGGTAGGAAATTAAGGAACAATCAATCATTCCTAAGGTTGACCCAGCACTTATACAATACCTATAACAAAATCTGCTCAAAAGGACAAAATTGAACTTACAACAAACTCACCCTTTGCTCATTGGGCCAGAGGCAAAATTAAGAAAGAATTCAAATTTGCTCACTTGAGCAAAGGATTTTCAGAATCTAGATAGGCGAACTAGAAGTGGCAGCCCTCTGCTCACTTGGGCAGAGTTACAAAACACAGAAAAAATTCATCTTTTACTTACTAAGGCAGAAGAAAATCTAAAGAACTCTTAGAGAGACTCTAATACCATATAAAATATCACTCTATATTGTATTAACTTAATTAAAATAGGTATACAAGGCACTATATACATATATACAAACAAACTAACTATATACCCTAGAATCAAAGCTCCTAATCATTTACATAATCACTAATAAAAACTCCTAGATATTTCCTAACAATCTCTATTACGCTCATTACGAATTCTACTCTATCTTGTATGATTGCACATCCATCTTAGTCTTCTTATTTTTGTCAGACTAATCTTTGAGGCTTGTTTTGTCTTTATAGTCCAACACTCGCTCCCATACATTATAGTAGGTCTCAGCCTAATATTATAAAATTTTTCTTTTAATTTATGTGGAATCTTTTGGTAAATAAGTTTAGGCCCATCTCTTCCATTTCTATACACATTTAACCTAAAGTGTTCTAATTTTCTAACAGATATATCTAAAAGTTTACGATACATGTGCTCAAACTATCCTAGTCTCTCTCCTCTCATCTTTATTGGAGCAATTTCAATTTTATTTCTCATATAATCATTACAAACTTCATTCATTTTCGTATGACCACATGTCCATTTTAGTATTCTCATTTGTGTCACACAAATCTTGGTGGCTTGTTGTGCCTTTATAACCCAACACTCATATCTATACATCGTAGCCGATCTAATACATTAACAAAATTTTCTTTTTAATTTTTGTGAAATCTTTTGATCGCATAATACTCCAAAAGCACTCTTCCACCTTATCCACCCCGTTTCAATCTGAAGGCCAATATCGCCTTAACAACCTCCATTTTCCTACAAGATATAGTCCAAGTGTTTGAAATGTGTACTTTTAGGTATGGTTACTCCTAAACATACATTCATATATTTTCTCTTACTACCATCACTAAACTTATTCATTCTTACTACATTCATATGATCTCCGAGGCAAATATGTGCTTTGGAATGTGTGTTTCGAAACTTTTCCTCAACTCCCACCCAAGTCTCATCTACGGGAGCATCATTCTACCGTAGAGCTGACCACAATATACTAGTTATCATTCTATCACATGCTTTCTCTAAATCGATGAGTACTTTTCATTTCTCTATATTTCTACCCTAAGCTTCTCCTAAGATAGATTGCTTTCACGGTCGATTGATTACTCATAAAGCCAAGTTAACTAGCCATAAACTTTACAGTTGAAGCAACTTTGAATGTTTCAACAAGTTCTACCTGCTTTGATTTTTCAATGAAAACAAGTTTCTTTGGTAAAACTCCCCAAACCTCCGACTAAATTTAAATACTTGTTGGAAGGGTGTTAGCTTAATGTTAACTAGAACTTGACATTGATTAAGAGAGAAATAAGAAGAATACATAAACATTACGATAGAATACAAAAATCTAATACTTTTGGGTCATATTAAGAGAAGATGGCTTGATAAGAATGAATGTATTACATTATTTAGATCTTGTGGGTTACATGGACTCCTTGTCCATATTTACCCTCACCTTAAATGATGAGACATCCCTTAAGGGTATTCTAGTTAAGGACGCAGGGTGTTTTAGTTTTAGTGTCAACTACGTGGAAATTGAAGCTTTAGTTCTTATATTATGAATATTTTAGTTGAAATATTTACCATTCAAAAAGAGGGAGAAAAATTGTAATCGTACCTGCTGAAAACCTAGTTAATTTTTTTATTTTGTCTCCATTATGGGTTTCACTGGCCAGAATCTTCATTCTAGGCACCGTTGAAATTAAGCCCATTACTATATAGGAGCATCCTCTTACATACTCCCCTTGATGGGGTATTTATAGGAAGAACTTTCAACGTGTTATGGGACAAAAAAGCCGGTTGGTTCTACACTATGCAACTAGCATTCAACTCTTTTATACATGCTCAACTTAGCTCGTGGGACCACTCTCTACCCATGTCAACAGAAAGGATTGATCAAATAACAAAATAAATGAGCAACTTAAAAAATGGAATTTTAATAGTAACAGAATTTTAGATAACAAGATAAAGTGTTTGAGAGTCTAGACGTTCCAGAGATGAGAAGGAAGAGGGATATATAAGTAGACCGGACTTTTAAACAGTTAGCCCAAAAATAAATGATTGATAGTGATAAAATTTTAGATAACAAGATAACTATTCAAAGTCCATGAGTGTGAGAACTCCATATTAAAAAGAGAAGAGAAGAAAGAGGGATATGTACCTAATGTATTAAGATTTTGGATTGAAGTGTGATGTTAAGTCTGCAAGTATTTTCTTTTTTTTTTTCGTCAAGGTAAGATCTCTCAGGTTGTGTGTTTCACCAATAATTGTGTGGTGGTTCCTACACGTTAAAAAAAGAGGTGACTCTTGATGTGCTTTAAACCAGTAGGGCAAAGGCTGTTGACCATAATACACGAAAGGGATTGTGAGCTTGTGGAGTAAAATAATAAAGAATTGAAACTCAACTGAAATAGAAGATTTGGATTTCATGAGTATATGCTCGTCTCACACTTCTAATTTTACTTAATTTTTATTCAAAATTAACCAATTAAGTAATCAATAGTTTTGTTTAGAAGACAAGGTATTCCATTTATATAAGAACTAAGGTATATAGATGGAAGCCTACACATTCCTAATCTTATTTATCTAAAATTTTATTCAAAATTTAGTAGAATATGCAAATCAATAATTCAAACTGCATAAGAAGATAAGGTATTCCTATTTTTATAGGAACTAACAAGATAAAATGAAGAGAAGTTCAGTTAAGCTTGTGAGTTTGTTCAGTCAAGTCAACTTAAATCGAGTCAGAATTAAATAATTTTTTAGTCAATTTTGAGTAATTTATATGTAACCTTATAATAATGGAAAGCCCTACCTATAATTTTTGTCACTTTTTTCTTTGATCTTTTTGAAAGGTTTGTGTGACTTGCATGGGTGCAATTTACACGCAATTCAGCGCGCAAAAGGGTGTTTATTGTAATAAAAACGACAACTATGCAAAAAGGTCAAGCAAGAAAGTGACTAAATGTATTTTGACTAATAAAAAAGAATATATTTTTTCACACGCAATTCAGCTTGCAAAAGGGTGTATATTGTAATAAAAATGATAAATATAATAAAAAATATAACAGAGAAATTATGTATTTTGCCTAATAAAAAAGAATATATTTTTTACCTTAAGAAAATATACACAAAATTACTTGATCACTTGTTATAAATGGGAGTTTATTTTTTGATTAGCTAAATGAGTAAATTTGTGATCAAGTAAATAAACTCCCATTTATAACAAGTGATTGCTTGTCAATATTCAAACTCGAATTAGTAGAATCAATAATATGATTCATGTGGTTCTTAAAATATTAAAAAGTTAAGAATTGCTTTTGAAAATGTAGAGCTCTTAAGTGATTTAAAAGAATCCATTAATTATTCTCTAATAAAATCTAAGAATTAAAGTATTAATTTTAGACTTATAGTTGTTCAATTATTTATTAATTTAAAACTAATTATAGTATTATAACTTTAGTCTATTAGAATTAGAAATATATACTAGTAGAACTTTAATTCCATAACAATTTTAAAGGTGAAAACACCTTAAAATTAAAGAATATTTTTCATGAAATATGTTATTTATAAGAATACAATTTTTTTATCGATATTCATATCTTGAATAAATCTTACAATTTGATTTGATTCTCAATTCGTCAACAAATTATGCTTCTAACCCTCTCAAGATTCGAATTCAAAATGAATAGCTGCATCTAATATTTATTTTCTCTATTTTTTACAGTCTTATTTCTTATAAATGTATCTATCATTTCATATTATTCGATATAGCATTTATTTTTATATATAGATTTTTCAATTTATCTCTACATTATTGATAATTCATAGCACTACAATAAAATAGATCAAATAAGATGTTTTTTAAAAAATGTCTTATTTTTATTTATATCCAATTTTTTAAAAATAATAATAATAAAAAGCTCAAATCTTTATTTTTTTCTCTAATTTTATTTATAATTTAATAATCAACTCAAACATGTATATACATAAATAAAAATAGGACATTTTTTAAAAAACGTCTTATTTGATCTATTTTGTTGTAGCGTAATTAAAAAAGCTCATCCTATGCAAGTTCAAATTGGGCTTGCCTTAAGGATCAGACACAAAGCAAAGTTCAGCTCAGATATAGATCTCTATTCCATATCCTATATGAATGTTGAAGCAGTATTACTTATGGGAAGATATAAATGCGGAATCAACGATGAGTTTGAACTCGAAGATGTAAATTCTATAACTGCTCAAATTCCTATAAACAGGCCTACATAGCCCACACATAGAGATACATAACAATTCCCTGCTATTATATACACCTTTTAATCTTAAAAAGTTTACTAACTTGAGTATCGGGGTGGAATTAGCGCAAAAAGCTTTAATTTCTCTTTTAACTCTTGGTTATATTAATAGTTTCTCCAAACGGTTGGGATTCAAGTCAGAACTGATCTCAATAATTATTTTTTTATTAAATATGATATTATTCTTTTCATTTTCCTACACTTATATTAATGAGAATATTTTAATCTTTTTTTTCTTTTAAAATTACATACTTTAATTTGAGTTGGAGTCTAAAAAGAGAAAAAAAAAACACAATAAATCCAAGTGAATGAAGTACATATAGTATTTTAAAATCATTTGTAGTTTTCTCTTGGCCAACAATATGACGCCAGATATTTATATTAAAAGAATCTACAGAAGATCAACAGGAAGATAAGATCATGAGCTCGAAGTTTCTAGAAAGGCATACCAATCAATTAGAAGTTTCTAAAATACCAAAGAGGAAAGAAGAAGAAGAATGTAGGGTTCACAAGTTTCCACATAGCCAAACACAATTTTCTCAATGAATTTCTAAAAGACAAAATCAACCGCTTATTCAAAGTCTCGCCATAGCCGAAATTCAAAAGCTAAATCAGCCAAACAACACTGATCGAGAAAGATAAAAGACTTTCGATCTGCTTCTTACACGTAGCGTGAGTAGAATCTAGAGCTAATCAGGGAGCTTATTTTCTTATTTTGAATTCAAACATGGGAAAATATATAAAAGAATAATAGTGGTTAGTACAAAGCATATGAAAGGTTTTTTTCAAAATGAAGTTCAGAAGCTTAATTTTATGGTAAATTTGAGAAATAATTTGTTATTTTCTCAGGAAACAAACAGAAAATAAGGTAAAATCAAGTACTTACCAGTGCTAAAAATACAGCAACATGTAACATTCATGCGATCGAACATAAATCAGGGAATTTATACAAAGAATGATAAGTTTTTTTTTTCTAATTAAGTTCAGTAAATTTGAGAAATAATTTGTTACTTTCTCAGGAAACAAACAGAAAAATGAGGTAAAAGGAAGTACCTGCCAGTGCTTGAATAATCATAAAGCTTGCCGCGAGTAGAGAAAACGATAACTCCAATTTGAGCATCACAAAGAACAGAGAGTTCACGAGCTTTTTTAATCAATCCGTTTCGTCTCTTTGAGAAAGTAACTTGACGGCTACTTTTGTCTTCGATTAGCTGCAGCACCATCTTTTTCCGACCCATAATGTATCAGAAATCCGCCGTAACAGGCGGAGAATGGAAATAAGAGAAGAAGAAGAGGCGGAGATAAATTGGCGTTTGAGATTTTGCTTTATTTTTTAAAGGAATAAAAAGTCCGTCAATATAAGGACGAAAATGGAAAGATTTTATGTTGTTGACACGTGGCAGAAACGCATGTCTTCCCTCTAGTCATGGGTGGCTGCTTTGCATAGCAGTAGATTTTTACATTTTTTTTTCATAATTATTGTTAGTAATAAACATGTAAAAAAAATTAATGAATTATTATAAATTTATTTTTTTTTCACTTCTGGTAGTTATTTATAAATTTATTATTTTTTCCATTTTCGATTTAAGAATAAGTGATTAGAGTAAGTCTTACGGTTTTTTTAAATTTTACTTCTTATTATATTATAAATAAATAATTTATTTTAAAATTAATATATATTTTAATAATAATTCTTTTTATTAACTTTAAAAATAGAAAAAATGAAAAATAAAATATTGAAGAGTTATTTTTTTTTAATTTAAGAATTGAGAATATAATTTTTAAAAAAATTTAAGTAAAAAATAAAATTTAAAATATTATTGAAAATATAAATTTTAAAATATATTATATTTTTATAATATATTTTTTATAAAATTCTGTTGCATAATTTATTATATTTTTATTTAGTATTTTACTTTTTCTAATAAAAACAAGAGAGAGACATTTGAGCAATTGTTAGAAAATACTTTTAACTATAATTGAAAAAAAAATTTTGAAAATTGAAGTGGTTTAGCTGCTTTACTTGAAATAGAAAGCATGAAAGCCTAAAAAAGTGTGTTTTCAGGGTGGATAAAGCAGAGCGTATAATTTACGCGTTTGTTGTTATTATTCTTTGTTGTACGATTTTTTTATTTTATTTTAAAGCATTTTCTTATCGGGAAAAATTTACTTACACAGGTCGTATGAGCTAATCTATCGAATTAATAAAAAATTATTTTTTAAAAATTTTATGACATGTTTATTCTTTTTTTTTCAAATAAAAATATATTAATAATCTTTTATTTAAAATTGTCTATTACTCTTATCTAATCGTACGATTTTTTAAAGATTTTTCACTATCCTCTTATGTATTCTTCCCATCAACGGGACCACTTGTCTATTTATAGATAAATTGTAATTTATGTGCTATTCAAACACGTGTTTTTTTTTTATTAATTCTGTCTCAGTTGGTAGCTCCACATATACTGAATTCCTTTCTTTTATTTTAAGCTACTGAAAAAATATATTTAAGAGGCTCTAAGCATAGTTATAAAATCCAGTCAAGACATTGATTTTATCTATAAATTGGATCAATAGGTTAATGATTTAATCATCGAATTAATAGTTAAATAAGTGGGTTTAATAACAATGGCTCTAAGTAGGCTTGGTCAAAATTGAGTCAGACTGAATGAAAAAATTTGGTTTAAATAATTCGGGTAAAATAGTTCGGTTCGATTTTTATTTTTGAAAATTTTGATTTTTGGTTTGGTTTCCTCATTTGAAAAACCAAACTAAATTGAAAAACTAAAATTTTATTAATATTTTATTATTTTTTTATATATTATATTATATATTTATAATAAAATTTGATTAGGTTCAGTTACAGAATTGAATTTTTAAAAAATAGTTCAGTTCGGTTTTAAGAAATTAAAATTTTGATTTTTTAGTTTATATATATTTGGGTTTAATTTCTGTTCTTATAAAATGGATTTTCAATTATTCAATTTTTTCTGTTTAGTTTGAACCGAACCGGACCGATGTCTACCCTAGCGTTAAGTTGTTGGAATAAACAATGAAGAAGCTGCAAACTGAAGCTTCAACTACAACTGCTGCACTGCACTCTTCAACTGCAACTTCAACTGCTACTGCAACAAATGAAGATGTAGATGATGCGCTACTGTCCAGTCAGTTCTATCATAATGCAACTAATGAAGAAGTTGTCGGAAGTAATTATAGTTCACACAGAGCTGTTGTAAGTGAAGACAGAGCTGCTGCAAGTGAAGACCATCCTGTTGTAACTAACATTCAGTTGTAACAAACTTTCCTGACAGTTGTAACTTAACTTACTAGCTTCCATTGTAATCTTCATAGGTACAGTTGTCTATAATAACTTAGAGTTAGTTAGATTATTTCCATTAAAAGCTTTGCAACTTATATATATACTATGTAAATTTTTCGAGAATTGATCAATAAGAAAAGTACTCTATTTTCCTTCATTCTTCCAGATTTTTCACTTCATTTTCTTCAAAGTTTATCATGAGGTTTGAAACAACAAATATTAGAAGTTTTTTTTAAAATATTTTTTATTAAATTGCTGATTAGATTTGAGGTATTTCATTTTACTTTTAAGATGAGAAGAAACTAAAGAGGAAATTTACGAATTGATCAAGAATTCTTTCAATTTAATCAAAAGTCTTGAATTCAAATTTTTAATATATTTTTACTTTGAAAATATATGAGATAATGCTTCCATATTCTATTCCAAACATTATATGTTTATTAGACTAATTCTAAATACTAGATAAGAAAAAAAAAAGAAATGAGAACATCAATTTTTAATTTTTTTTTCTTTCAAATTTTTATTACTCCTCAAATTATTGAATATGTAATTTTATCTGATCTGATAAGTTTTTAATGAAATTTTATTTATTATAAAAAAAATTATAACATAAGAGTTTATATTCTGAACTCTTCTTAAATGTAGTAATATAAAATAAAATATTCTTTTATTTATTTCAATAATAATAATAATAATATGACTTCATTCTAACATATAGTGAGACAAATCTAGAAATGTACAGATTTTTAGCCTTAAAAATTCCTTAGAAAGGCTTAAAATATACTATAGTTTTATTTATTTTTTAAAAAATTCTGTTGCATAATTTATTATATTTTTATTTAGTATTTTACTTTTTCTAATTAAAACAAGAGAGAGACGTTTGAGCATAATTAGAAAATACTTTTAACTATAATAAATAAATAAAAAAATTGGAAATTGAGTGGTTTAGTTGTTTTACTTGAAATAGAAAGCATGAAAGCCTAAAAAAGAGTGTTTTCAGGGTGGATAAAGCAGTGCGTATACTTTACGCGTTTGTTGTTATTATTATTTGTTGTACGATTTTTTTTTTTTTTAATTTTAAAGCATTTTCTTATAGGAAAGGTCGTACGAGCTAATCTATCGAATTAATAAAAAATTATTTTTTAAAAATTTTATGACATATTTATTTATTTATTTAAAAATAAAAATATATTAATATTCTTTTATTTAAAATTGTCTATTACTCTTATCTAATCGTACGATTTTTTTAAAGATATTTCACTGTCGTCTTGTGTATTCTCCCCATCAACCGGACCACGTGTCTATTTATAGACAAATTGTAATTTATGTGCTATTCAAACACGTGTTTTATTTATTAATTCTTTCTCTGTTGGTAGCTCCACATATACTGAATTCCTTTTTTTTTTTAACTCCTGAAAAAAGAAAATTAAAGAGGCTCTAAGCATAGTTATAAAGACCGTTTTAGATGTCAATTTTATCTATAATAGTTTAATAGATAAAATTGAATCAATAGACTAATAGTTTAATTATCGAATTAATGATTAAATCAGTGAGTTAATTTAATTAATTAATTTTTTTAATTTTTATTTAATAAAATATATGTAAAAATTAAAAAAAAAAACTAAGTTTCCATCCAAAATCTTAAAAAATTAAAATTAATAATTTTAGTTTAATTTTCATTTTAGTTAATTTAAGTGCTAAATAGAAAAACAATCAAAATTATATTTTATAAACTTAGGAAAAAATATATAAATACATAAATAAATTTATAAATCTCGATATTTTTATAAAATATTAAAAGAGGATAAAAAATAATAATTTCAATTTTAAAATTACAAAAAAATAGTTTTTTCTCTATATATTGGATTATCAATTAGGTCAATTAGATCAACTAGATTACTAGGTTGACCCTGTGGAATATGTGAGTTTTTACGGATCAATTGTCAATTAGGTTCAAAATCAAACCCGGATTGGTTTAATGATTGGATCACTGAGTTGACCTATTGGGTCGGATTTAATAACAGTGGCTCTAAGTAGGCTTGGTCAAAATTGAACCAGATTGAATGAAAAGATTTGGTTTAAATAATTAGGATAAAACAGTTAGGTTCGATTTCAATTTTTAAAAATTTTGATTTTTGGTTCGGTTCCCTCATTTGGAAAACCAAACTAAATTGAAAAATTAATATTTTATTATTTTTTATATATTATATTATATATTTATAATAAATTCGATTAGGTTCAGTTACCGAACTGAATTTTTAAAAAATAGTTTAATTCGGTTTTAAGAAATTAAAATTTCGAATTTTCAGTTTATATATATTTGGGTTTAATTTCTGTTCTTATAAAATTGATTTTCAATTATTCAATTTTTTCTGTTCAGTTTGAACTGAACCGATACCTACCCTAGCTATAAGTCTGATAACGTAGTACAAAAAAAAAATAAAATTATTCTTTAATTTTTGGATTTTTTT
>CAOJBK016426869.1:0-10303 GCA_948294925.1 Codiaeum variegatum | reverse complement strand
TAAAACCAAAAGAAAGGAAGAGGAATGTAACATTTTTATAGTGGTTCAGAGTATCCTTCCTCGTACGTCCACTCTCTCAATCACCCAATGATTAAAGTTCCACTATTTTGAAAAACAAAGCCTTCAACGCTTCTAGTTGTGTCGAGACTTCGCCCGTAATACAACAAAACTTCAACTCTAAAAAGTTGTAATAATTCAGTTACAATGGATGAGTCAAGTCACTAAGACTTAGTTTACAATGTGTTTTCTAGGCTAAAGATAGTAGTTGAATGCTCTAGCACAAATTTCTCAAGAACTAAAGATTACAATTTTAAGCACAAGGCTCAAGAGAAAATAGAATATGAAAGAATATGTAATAAAATCTCTTAGAGAATAAGTATAATGAGTTCTTGAAATATTTCTCAATCACATGTAACTCTTTAGACGTTTTTGGATATATACCTTAGTTTCTATGTGTCATTTTCAAGCCATCAATGGGCGAATAGTACCATGACATCATTTTCTAACATTTTAAAAATTCTAGACTCATGACCTACATGACATTTTAGGGTGGTTAAAGTTTGAATTTAATGATCATTGCACCCCATACAATGTCTTCAACTTCTGCCCTATGACATCTTAGATTTGATGAAAAATTATCCAAGCCCACTGAGAAATGATACAACATCATGGATTGATGCCATATGACCGCTTAAAACTTTTGCATGGGATTGTAGAGAAGTGTTACACGACATCTTGGAGGTAGACAAAATTTTCCTTATCTACTGAGAGTCCATATGGTGTCTTGGCTAAGGCTGCACGGCGTCTTAATTATAAATCTTGGAAAATCTTTGAATTCTTGATCCTATCACTCAAATGAACTCATTATAATCTCAAGTTATTATGGTAAACTTATAAATTCACATTCATGCTCAAAATATGTCAAATTTTTCATACATTTCATTAACTAAACATTAACTAAACTATTGATTTTTGTATCATCAAAATATGGAGGACAACAATCTCACTCTTTTTTATGATGATAAAACCTTAGTCTAGTTTCAAACAAAACAGAAAATGTATGTAAACAATAAACCTTAATTTATCAAAATTTTTATGCAAAAATTTTGCTTTAACTCCCCCTATCTACATCCCTTGATTTTTATGAAAAATTTGGCACAATATGCTCAAATTGACATAGTTTGATAAATAATGAACAAACTCAAGTGGAACAATAATGGTATGGAAAATTTGGCACAATATGCATATAATGGTATGTAAATAACACATTTGAGCAATTAAGAAATAACACCTTAATAATCATCAAATTACTAGCAAATATATAGCTTATAGCATATTAAAAGCAAATTGCTAGTAAATATATAGCTTAAAGCATATTAAAAGTAAGCAAATTGGCTTAAAACACAATTTACACATTAACATTCTTGCTTAAAACAATAACATCTCTCCCCCTTTTTGTCATCAAACAAAAAGTGGGTAGACAAGATCAACAATTGTAATTCAAGATAAATAAAAGAAAAACTTAACCATTGTAATTTAAATACATAAAACTTAAAGTACTTAAATTACCACAAAGAAAGAAATAACATCTAAAAGCATAACATAAGAGTATTAAAACATAAAATATAAGTCATAAAGTGCTAATAACATAAAGCATAATACATAAGGCATATCCCACATAGTAGACAAGTACGAGGCCCTAAGGCCAATGCTCCATGCTATAAAAGAAAAACATAAATGAGCACATATGGCATGGGATAGAAATTTAAAAAAGCTGAACAAGGAACTCTCAAGTTTTTGATGAAGGAGGTGGAGGGAATCGATGCATAATATCACCAAACAAGTCATATATCTTGGTCTTCTGCTCTATAATCTCATCTTAGCATATTCTAAAGGTTGCAAAGTGATCATCAATAGTATTAAACTGAATATTCACCTCAATTTTAAAGTTGTCCAAGTGAGTAATAAGTGTATCCACTTTTGCATTGGTTTCCTCCACCATCTTATTCATTCTCACTTCAAAATAATCTTTAGAAACAGAAACTTCTTCAATCTATTGATTTACTGCCCTTAGATGCTCTAAATCAGCTTGGTCCATTGGAGGGGCATCTTTTTTAAGAAACCACTACTCGTTCTTTTGAATAATCAAATTATTTTTGCTCTAAGTGGTGACATTCACAATATCCTTCTTGGTCCTCTCCATAATGCAGTGAATATCCCTCCGTTCATTAAATAGCCTCATTTTCTTTGCAATTATATTTACAATCCAGACCTATTGAACCTTTCCTAAAATCCTTGATAAGAAGTGTTTCCAATTACCAATAAACATAGTAGAGTTTGTCATTTTCTTCTTTTAAATGTAATCAAACACATAAAACTCAGTTTATGAAATTTTACTCAAACTCTCTACCTTAGAAAATCAAAAGTGCTCACCAAAATCTTTGCACCATCTTCAATTTAACGCTACAGACGTTTGATGCATGAGCATTTATCTTTAGCCAATCCTTTTCATTAGTCAAGTCTTGCCAAATATGTTTTGGATCCTAATTCCATTTAATTCATGTTTCTCCTACACTCCCAAGCCTCAAGTCTCTACTTAAGTCCTCAACATTGTATTCATACTCTTTTCCTTTAAGTTTGAAGGTGAAATATTTGCTATCATCCTTAATCTTCAATATGGAAAGGAGTTCTAGAGTGAGGTTAGCATAGAATCATATGAACTAACTATAAAGTTCCAATTTGGATAAGTATACTTAAGTGATTCCCATAGTTCATCAGCAATTTTAAGGTCATCCTTAAGAAAGTCATAATTTATAGGAGTGCATATGGATAGGGTTCCTAACTTAATGAGCTTCTCACATCTTTCATTGTCACTAGGATTGTAAAAAAATGACCTATAAGTTTCAGGATGGAGTCTTACTGGAGGTGGAGGAGTTAGTGACCTAGCTCACCTCTTAGATGATTCCCCTTGCTCTATAATCCTTATTGGATATTTAAAATTCTTCCCCCTTGCGCTTATAGTATTCGTTGAGGCCATTGTGTGAGTTACTTGAACAAATTTAGAGAAACCCACTGAAAATTCAAAATTTAGGGTTTGGGTGAAGGAATTTGGAATTTGGAATTTTAGGGTTTATAAGGATGAAATGTGAAGAGGAGCAAGAATTAAGAAGAAACTAGTTAAAAACACTTGATAATGGTCAAAACTTATGATTAAAGGTGCATTAGGGTGGTAGATGATGGCTTTAGTAGGGTAAGAACGTGTTTTGAAATGAAAAATGTCGGTTAGAATGAGTTTAATATATAAAACCTTGACATTTTACATGGCGTCTTAGAGTCACAAAAGTGGTATTACTCTATGATGTTGCTAGATGACATCTTGGAATTTCAAGAGAAATTCCAAATGATGGCTTGAAAGCTTTAGACGGCAGTATAGACATTAGGCAGATTGTGTCTTAAAAACACTAGGTAAATTTTTCAAACACTTTTAGAAAAATCATGGGGAAATATGGCATAAATGACATGTTTTCCAAAAGATGCAATCAAGGCAATAATTTCCATTATAAAATGATTTTAAAATGACTTGATTCATTGAAATTGAACCAAATCGACTTTAAATTCATTTGAAAACACATCAATTAATGCATACCAAGACATATATCAGTACATATGATCAATTTATCACATAACCATAAAAATATAGACAATTTACACTCACCAAACTATAAGATTAAGGTTAGATTATACCTTATTGGTATTAATCAATACCAATTTCCCTTCAAATGTAGTAGAATGATACCTTTTTGAGTAGTTTGGTGAAGATATCCGCCAATTAGTGCTTTGTGTCCACCAATTCAAGTGTAATGTTGCATTTTGATTCATGAGCTCTTAAGAAATAATGCCTAATTTAGAAAAAATTGATTGCACTAGTGTTGTCACATTTAATAAGAATGCAATGAAATATATGGCTAAAATCTTCAAGTTATATTTTCATCTAAAGAAGTTGAATGCAACAACTTGCGATTGCCACTTACTCCACACAACGATTGATAATGCAATGAAATTTTACTTTTTAGAAAACCATGATACTTACATGCTTCCTAAAAATTAACATGTACCACCTGTGCTTTTCCTATCAATTTTGCATCCTCTAAAATTAGAATCTGAATAGCCAACTAAATCAAAAGATAAGCCTTTTAGATACCACAAACTAAGATTTGGTGTATCCACTAGGTATCTCATGATTTTTTTTGACACATGCTATATGGGATTCCTTTGGATTTGATTGAAATCTAGCACACATGTATACACTAAATAATATGTCTAGTCTAGATGTAGTAAAATATAAGAATGAACCTTTCATGCTCCAATATAGCTTAAAGTCAATGAGTTTACCTTTCTCATCTATTTCAATCTTAATGGATGTGCTCATTGGTGTGGCATAGGGTTTGGCTTCATCCATCTTGAACCTCTTAATTAGCTTCTTAGCATACTTGGATTGGTGGATGAGTGTGCCATTCTCAAGTTGTTTGATTTGCAATCCCAAGAAAAAGTTAAGCTCCTCAATCATACTCATCTCAAATTCACCTTGCATACACTTATAAAATTCCTTACGAAGTGTTTTTTAGTCGTATTGAATATAATATCATCAACATATATTTGAACCATTAGCATGTCTTGCTTTTTATGCATGATGAAAAGAGTGGTGATGGGACTAGCCTAATTAATGATGCTAGGTTCTCAAAATAGCTTTTTGATTCTAAACTCGAGGGGCCTTAACTAGGTAGCCTGTAATCACATGAGACAGGTTAGAGGACTAATTGTGTTATCTAGAAATAGCCCTCCGACGGTCACGTTAGTTCTATGTTGTGGAGAAAGAATCCCTCAAGTTTTGAGCTTGAGAGTTATTATAAAGAAAAGAAGGGAAGAAGAAGAAGAATTTCTTAAACCCGCTTATAACTTGAGTGTGGAAGGCCTTATATAGTGATCCCCTGTACAGATAAGCCAGAGATTGGAAGGCTGTGGGTATGCCTTGGAGAGAAAAGATATCATTAGATCAAAGGTACCTGTACTAGAGATGAGATGGCAAGCTATGATTGGCCCACCGCCTAGAATATCCTTTTTTGTTCATATCTACCAGTACCCTGAGGTGGCTCTATACAGAGGAGACAGTCTCCTGACGAGTGTGGATGGTGCCAGAGTGTGTGCTCTTGTACTAATGTACTATATTGATGGGGATAGTTTATCTTCTTATTTCAGACAACATCTCTCGTGGCACCACAATGTATGTGATCTGGAGTTCCGGACCCACAGGCTTACTCTAGACTTAGGTGACCCACTAGATTCCTTAATTAGCATAGGGTAACCTGGTCCGACAACTAGGGATTCCTTTCCAATGTTTGGGCCTTTTGTTAGACCTAGGCCCAACTCCTTTTGATGGCCTATGGAATCGAAGACCTATCAGTTGCCCCCCTATTCTCTAGGAAGTATGGCTCACACTTTCCTATGAATAGTGCACTCACATGAGGCCTCCACAGGGATTGTCCGATCATTGCCCTATGGGACCACCTTTACTTATATTTTGATAAGGTGGTCTGGCAAGATGCCCTTTCAATCACTTTTATGATACGTTACGTCCCATTGGGGAACATTTCCATAATTAACTGCGCCATAACCATTTCTGCTTCCCTAGGCGCAGTTACATATAATAATCATTGCAATTTATTTTTAGAATCTATTCCTCTGGTTAGCCAAAGGGGGTGTCTCCCTTCTAGATCCTTCTGTGGTTTATAAATACCCCCTTCTTCAGCCTTGGTCTTCTTCATTTTGTTTACCTTACTATTACTCTGCCAAAATTTATATAGAACTCATTCTCTTGGATACCTTTGCACTTTAAATTTATACTTCTTCCTTTTCCAATGGCTTTCAATAATCTGACAATTTTGCTGATAAGAAAGGAAAAACAATATTTAAGAAGAGGCGTAGGGATATCGAGGCTATAGCTATTGAGCTTGTCGAGGCTGAGGTGGTGGAGTTAGAACCAACCAAGAAAAGTAGGAGAGCTCCCCCCACTAAGGACTCTTTTAAGAGAGATGAGGACAATAAAGAGGTCTTTTAGAACTATTGGCAAGATTTGGCCCTTCAGGAAACTGATGAATGGGACTTCTTTAAGAGTAATCACACCAACACCTTGCACCAGCCTCCTTATGCTTTAGTCACGCCCAAGCCAGATAACAAGGTGTATACCCTTATTATTGGTTTGGATTTTCCTAAGGACAATAAGCACTATATTGTGTTCTTGTAGCAATTCAAGAATGGGTTACTATTCCTACCATCCACCTTTTTCTTGGATTATTTCAGAAGGTTCAAGTTGAATCTGGTAATGGTGACATCCAACACCATCCTAGACATGCATTGCTTTGAGGTTCTCTACTATGCCTTAGGGTGTTCGGACTTCAAGACGGTTATGTTTAGATGTTCTTCAGAATCTAGCTAGTTATCGATACCCCAGAGATGTATATGTCAGTCCGATAATAAGATAGGTTTATTATGTGGCAAGCCGGATAAAATTAAGCAGTGGAAGAATGCTTTTGCCTTCTTCAACTTTATTCCAGATGGGGGATGTCTAAAAGCTTGGTTCGAATTCAATGGGGCACTTCAACACCCTAAGAAGGGAATAGAGCTAAATGCTCTTGACTGGTTCACTAATCTGAAAAGGCCCAATGAACTTGTTGAGAATCACTACTTGTGCTTGAAAATTATACTGGAGAGGAAAGTCCAGTACGACCAATCAAGGCTACTGGATAACAGCTTTTTGTTAAGATTAGATTAGTCTCCTATTCTAGTGGAGACTCTACAAGCTTTGTCAGGTAAATTTTTCTCCCTCACGTCCATTATATATTTCTTAAGCGGTGTTATTACTAACTCTTATTTTTTTGCTTTGTAGTTGCAGATGAACATCGAATTGGTGTAAGGACCTGTCAGATAAACTGCCTGGCAGCATGCAGTACCTGAGCATTCAAATAGAGATTCCCATTCCTATCTGGGATTTTAAAATTGGGGGACTGCAGCTTAGGACCCAAGATAAAGTGAAGAAATCTCTTTCCTATCACAATCTTGAGAGGGCCATGTTCCATTCTCTTTATTTCTTTGTGGAAGGGAAAAAAGGAAGCGAGAATAATTATTTCTTCACTGAATAAGAGGGGATCTAAGCTTTAAAGGTTCCTCCTACTCCAATCCCAGTGACTATGACTGAGGCTGCTACTAATGCAAAAGAATTCACCTTAATGGGTCAGCTGACTAAGTCTGTACCTCTCAAATCTGCCAAATGTAAGGCCCTACCCTATAAGTCTCCCAAAGCTAAAATGTCTATAGCTGTTAATCTTGGACCATCCTCTACCGGCTTAGATTGTACCATTTTTTATATGTCCTTTGGGTTTGAGGTCCCATAAGCATGACACCATAAATGAGTAGGTGAACCTAAGGTTCAAGGAACTTATTAGGGAATATGAAGTTCTTCAAGATGGTTATATAAGTGCTATAGATTTTTTAGAGTGAACTTCCTCTAACAAGGATCACTTCTGGCATTCCATAAGGCTTCTCTAAGAAGGGGTAGTATTATGCCTAGATAAGGAGATAAGCGTTAGCCAAGCTGTGAGCCTCATCCAAACCTATTAGATAGCCCCAGTACAGAGGACTCCCCAAGGCTCCAAATCCAAACATCCGTTAGGTGAGACATTCACTTCCTTCTCACCTTCTAATCTTGGGACATCGCCTATCAAGTTTACTAATACTCCTTCTCCCTTTACTACTTCTATTGGAGATAAAAATTCTACCCATGTACCTATTTCTTCTCCTGTTAACCATAAAAAACCTTCTTTTAGTCAAAAATTGAAACACAATCCTATGACTAGGAAATTTCATTTTGTGAATGTTCCCTTGGATGAGCCTTCTTCTTTTAGTTTGGATTCTGAGAGTGGGGGACCTGAGGAGAACATTTTTTGTTTCAATATATCTCCACCTCAACCTTCTCTTAACTTGTAGTCCCCTAAAGCCTTACAAGTAATTTACCCAATGGTTAGGAGGATGAAACGGTTCGTTCGCAACCTCGTCCCCTTTTTATAATTTGTAGGACTAAAAGGCTAGCAGGTCGAAAGTTTCCTCCTGACAGTGATGGTACTTAATAATTTTCTATTTTACTTTGTTTGTCTTAGTTTATCTTTGTTATATTTTGCTGAATTGCACTTTTTTGGTTTTTTAGAGGGAGTTGAGTTAGAAGAGGAGATGGAACTACCTCCTCTTTTGGAGTTGAGCTCTTTAGTATCACCTCATCCATCTTAGGCTTCGGTTGTGCCCAAGCCCAAAGTTGCCTCTGTTGCTCCTCCCCTCACCACTACGGATGTAACGACAGTTGCTAATCCAGAGTCCATCGAGAAGGGTACCCCTGGTGGGGTGTTAGTTATCCTATCTAGTCCTCAACTTTCCCCTATTGCTGCTCCCACTGTTAAGAATGTATTTCACCCCTTCCTTCACTGGACAAGTTTGATAAAGTTATGGCAGGGCCTGATCTGCTAGGGACTTTAACTGCTGATAAATTTCCGTCTGCTTTTCCTGCCACTGGGTCCTCTCCCCTAATTACTCATACTGAAGAAGTTCACCCTTCAGTCTCTGTTTCAAAGGAGGTGCCCAACATCCAAACAGAGATAAATATTTTTGGGGGTCTTGACCCCCTAAGCACCGAGTAGACTTTCCCCGCAACTTCCCCCATCCGACAAGTTGCTCAGATTCAAGATATTATGCATTCCACTAATGCTACTCCCACTCCAGTAAATCTCATGGTTTTAATACCTTCTTCGGGAGTGGAAGTTCTTACCACTCCTTTTATACCTTCTTTGTCCTCATACACCCTTTCCTTAGGAGACCAAAGTTGGGTTGTCCCGCCTCCCCTCCTTTCTCTGGGCACCAGATTGAGTGTAAGTATCATGCTTTATTTGACTTGTATTATCTCGATAATTCTTGTATTTTCTTATTCCTAACTCTTAAAATAGAGGAAATTTTTCTATTTGTAGGAAACTATCTAGCAGTGGGGACATTTACAGTCCGCTCTCTAAACAGCCCACGAAGAGGTGAGGTTAGCATTGGCACAAGCCAGAGAATATCAGCGTTCTTAGGTGGAGAAGCATAAAAAGGTAAACAAGGCTATAGAGGATCTTCTCCTAGTGAAGGAAGGAGAGCAAGCAATGAAAGAAAGGGAAAAGGTAGTTGTCGATAAGGCTGGCCTCTTAAAGGGGAAAGTAGATGCTCTAATTGCTTCTAATAAACAATTGGAGGATGCCCTCAAGGTGGAGAGGGATGCATTGGATGAGAAGCAAGATAAGTTGGATCAGACCCAGGAGAGGAAGTAGAGGCTCTTTAAGGAGTTTGCTAAGGTCAAATAGACCCTGAACTTCATAATCTCTCAGGCTAATGCCTTAAAATTTGATAGGTTAAGCTTGCTAGAAACCTATCTTCAGTCAGATCACTTTCACAAGCTGAATTATTCAAACAACACTAAGGCTATAGCTAAGGGGTACAACTTAGCCCTATTCGAGATTTAAGTTGTATATAAGAAGATCACTGATGAGTTTCCTCCCATGCAAGAGGAACCTGAAGAGGGTCAACAAGTTCCTTCATTAAGATAATATGTTGAAAGTTTGAATTTGGCTCTAGTCAGTCTTTTTAGAATAAAGGAAGCCCCTTCCCTTTTGTCTGTTTATACCTCTAAGCATGGGGATTTTGAGGAGGAGGTCTAAGGTGAAGAAGTAACCTCTTCAGCTGTTGTAGTTATCCCATACTAGGCCTGTAATTTTTGGATTTGTAGTCTTTCCTTTATTTATATCTCAATATTTTTAACCTTTTTTGGTTTTCAAAAATGAAATTCATTCCTTTATTCTTATCATGCTGTTATTGTTACTTGTTTATTACTTTATCTTTTATTTCTCTTGCATGGAGGTATGTGTGCCTTAGTATTATTTTTCCAAATTTTTACCTTCTATATGAGGTAGTGAGGGTTTTGCCTTACTCCTTAAGGAAGAACCTTGCCTTAGTAAGGATTCTTCCTTCTTCCTTGGGGAAGGACCTTGCTTTATCAAGGATTTTTCCTCCTCTTTGGGGAAGGACCTTGCATTAATACGGATTTTCCTTCCTTTTTGGGAAAGGACCTTTGATTATCAAAGATTCTGCCTTCCTCCTTGGGGAAAGACTTTTCCTTAGCAAGGATTTTTCCTTCATCCTTAGTGATGGATCTTACCTTAGTAAAGATTTTTTC
>CAOJBK016425671.1:0-12906 GCA_948294925.1 Codiaeum variegatum | reverse complement strand
ATGACTTATTCAAGCTAATGGGAATTACTATATGGTGTGTGACTTAATAGGTTCATGTTCGAATTAGTAATGAGATAAAGAAAACTCTTTTCTTCCCACCAAGTGTGAAATCCTCATTCCTCACTTAATCCCATAAGTCATAAGAGATGTCTAGCATAACATATCATGACTACCTAATTAGAGATGAATGTCGGTGATCATATCCTTAACATTGAATGAATCTCTTGATTATAATTAAAGTGCACTCAAATCTCTTCATTACGAATTCCCGATCTTGGCTACGGTCATGGAATAGTCAAACCCTATGTGCCAAATCATATGACCTCTATCCATTATGAGTTCTCAATAAACCAATTCCTACTAGAAACTCTTTCTAATGAACCTTATCCACCCTAGCCAGGGATTTGCATATTAAGAATAACTAGAAGTCATAGGATTCCTTCCTTAGTTACCCAAGTTAATGAATCCTTTTTTGGTTAAACACTAGTCCCAACATATCACTGATTATGGCCACCATATGCCATATACAAATACATTACTAGCATCAGTATGTAAGCATTAACAAACCATAGCCACCAATTTTCTAGATAACATTTCACCTTAAGTCTAAGGATTATATGCACAATCATAATCTAGATGATGAAATATTGACTAATAGGTAATGACCCATGTATCCATCATCTAACGTCACTATTCAGCTTACTCATCTCATGAGTGCTCACATGTTGTCATGACCTCACATGTTTGTAGCATGAGACTCACTACCTCCATACCAATAAGTATCTCATACTTTTCATGGATGACAATAGAGATGATGGCCTTCCTGATTCATGGTGTCCCTACCAATAATCCTATGACCATGAACAACCTTTAAAGCATCTATTAAAAGGGTAATCTGTCACTCATATTCTCACACTCGTTGAGAATAGATTCCCTACAGAATACCTAAGGGACATATATACGTTCGATACTTGGAATGTATCCACTGAAAGAACATATATACTAAAGCCAGTTAGGTTTTCGTTTACATTCACATGCTGAGTGTAAGATCTAGGGCATACACTGCTAACAACCTCTTGATCATCGGCCCCCCTTCGATTCTTATACCTGCGAGAGTGTCTTCGTCTATTCTTCGAACCTCTGTGGGATCGACTCTTGTGATTTTCTTCTCCTTAGCTCCACTGGTTGTGAACCTATCCCCTGCTTCCTCTCTATCATCTTCCTCTAGCCTTCTGCTTCTTTCTCTCACTCTTTCCTCTCCAGTAGGCACTTCTAGTATGGGTTTGACTCCACCTCTCCCTTTTGTATGTCTGGTAGGTGGCACTCTCCCTGCTTCTATGTTGGTAGGAGTGTTGAAATTCAACCTTCTACTCACTACAGGTGGGTCATGTCCAACCTAGGCTAGTGAGTTAGGAGTTGGAGTTGGTTGGAGTTGTGGGAGTAAAGGGGTAAGGTTAGCAACTAGGTTTTGCAAGGTAGCCACTGGATCTGGGGGTTGTAAGAGGTAGTGTAGGCTGTGGGGTTGGAATTGAGGAGGTAGGTACTTGAGATTGCCCCATAAGGCCTTAAAGAGTTTGTAGGGAGGCAGCTAAGTTGGTCTAGGCCACTGCTAGGACTTGGGCATTCACAGAAGTGGTTGTTGCTTACGTTGTGTTGGCAGGTGGAGGACTATCCTCCCTACTGTGGGTTTCATAGTGGGTAAACTCAATTTTGAGAGATGTTATTATAGATCTTGAAAGATGATGATGAGGAAACTCTGCGTTTTCCACAGACGACGCCAAATGATGTGTGGTGTACTTTTTACGCAGTTTGAATGGAACTCCTCTGGTTAGGTTGAAGGAACCTGTAGAATAGAGAAACTGGTCAGGGGTGCCGGACATGGTGTTCGGCGTTAACCCTCCGACGGTCAAGTCAATAACTCTAAAAGAGTTGTGAGAAAGCTCTCAGAAATGGAATTGTAGCTTTTGGTGTGTGTGATTACACTTACTTGAAAAGAGCCATTTTGAAGGCTATTTATAAGGCTGAGACCCTGTAGGTAGTTTGCATGTGACTGTGATATGACCGGAGGGCCGCTGATGATGTAGTCAGTCTATCTCTGTTAGACGGGCGAATCTCGAAGGCTGATTAGCCAGATCTCTGAAGGTTCACGGGTTTGAAGAGTGACTAGAAGGCTCGCCAAGCTTGATCGAATCCCGAACCCCTTGTTAGTGTCGAACCATACTGATGAGGGTTTTCGAACCCCTAATTGGTGTCGAACTATGCTAATGTAGGGTCGTATCAGTTTTTAATTCCAATAATTAGAGGAGATTACAAGTAAAGCTTCCAATTTTGGAGGGCAGCTAATCCAAACTGAAGATAAAAAAAAAAATAGTTCAAATATGCATATGCTGCTAACCAATTTATAATAAAATTAAATCTTTTAAAAGTAAGTCCAACAAATTCTTAATCTTGCTCTCTAAAACATTATATAAAATTCACTTTTTAATTTAAATAAAGAGTGAAATATATATATGTATCTAATAACACTCTCTATTTCACTTTCTATCTAAAAAAAAGAAGGAAATACTAAAAGAAATATACTCAAGGCCTAATTCAAGTAGCAAGAGCACTGCTCTTGGGAGTGAAAGGTCTCGGTTCGAGTCCTCTCCTCTACACTAAGTGTTATTTCGTCTATATGACACATATTAAGGGAACGAGCTACCCCCTATTTTGTAGCTTGCAGTTCATAAGGCCTCCATTGTATTAAAAAAAAAATCATCTAAGAGTAGTTTCTCATTCCTTAAATTTAAAGAGAGAAAATATGGCACTTTAAAAAAAATTAAGGGATGTAAAAATTTAAAGAATTTATTAAAAATGTATAAATTTAAATTTACTTCTTAAAATAGAGAAAGAGTATCAGTTAAGGGAGTCATGAAGTTGCCCTAAATTCTAATTTAACGAATTATTAAATAAACAAATACAATGTTTCATAGCCAAAATAATAAAAATGAATAGACCATGAGCATCAGCAAAAAGATCATCAATTAACCGCTTGCAATCATATTAAACTTGAATTTCTTGAATCCCTTTGAATCGCTACCTCCAAATCCATTCTTAACACTTCTCCTTCTGCTTGAATGTTATTTTTCATTCCCATATTTTGAATTGCTCAAACATTATTTTCAATTCAGTAGTTGTGGTTTGGTGAGGTAAACATGTTTTCTCTTTCCCATAAAATTTTTAAATTATAATTTTATTATCACAAAATGTTATTAAAAGTTAATATTTTGGATGTTTAAGAGCGTGAGCTCAATGTTCACCATTACTCCATGGTCCGAGGTCCTCCTCTGCCTCCAGTAGGAGTTGCCGCACTTCGTCGACAAAATATCTCTCCATTCGTAACTGATACAAACACAAAGTCTGGCCTTCCTGTCAGCAATACTTCTATGTACAAGTCTTTTGTTGTTGCTCATCATATCTTCGATTTGCCCAGCCACCAGTGATATCAACAACATATTGTCTTCAAGCTCCAGTGTCAATGTTGATCGATCAGAAGCTCTAGCCACTCTATCTTATGAAGATATACTTGATGAAAATAAGAATAAACATGTTGAATTGGTTTCGCCCACAACAAGTAACACAATTTCCAATATTGGTGGCTTCATTTCTATATATTATTCAAGAAATTTATGAGCTGTGACTTTATGTTTGTAAATATTCGTTGATTGTTCTTTTAATATTATCAAAGGAGATAAACCTTATGTGCATCCAGATCATAAATTGAAATTGAGTTTATTGTGGGGGATTAGCTCTTAGTGGAAATTAATTTTTCTAGGCAATGGATATTTTCATTTTTTTCTTAACTCAAAGAATGATCAAATTATGGTTACAAGTATAAGAGTAATTAATTTCAAACCTAGAGTTTTTCAATTACAACCATGGATGTCAAGATTTGATACAAAAATGCATAATTCAACTATGACACAAATATGAGTTAGGCTTTATAAACTTCTACGGAATTTCGACATGCAAGAGTTCTGACTAAGATTGGTAGAGGTATTAGTATTCCATTAAAAATTGATTCTAAAATTCTTGACGAAGAATTTGCAATTTGTAGAAAATTTTACTTGTGAAAATTGCTTCACAAGATTAGATTGACGTAATGTGCAAAAGTATACTAATTTTTTGTTAAGCTTGTTCCTTTGTAGGACATGTTTCTTAAGATTTTAGGCAAAATTCTAAGACTAGAGATAATGTGAAAGCTCAGGACATTGTAGTTCCTAGCAATAGATGAACACTAAAGAAGGATTTGGTCATTATTATTATTGAAATCATAATGAACAAAAGCTAGTATGGGTTAATGATTAGTTATTTTATTTCAATTGTCTATTCTAATTTATCACTAGCCATTATTTATTATTATTGAAATCATAATGAACTAAAGTTACCATGGTGTTGACTGATGATTATGTTTCAATGATCTTGAAAATGAGATATTAAGTCAAATAATAGGTACTTGTTTGAGAAATGATGTACTAGATTGACCCGCTATAAGTAATTCTCGTCACAGTAATATTGTTTTGGTCCTCAGACCTTAAAATCACTATGTTTTTTTACATAATTATTTTGTATTTTAACACATTCTGATATTTTCTTTAACAAGATGATGAAATAGATTGTTGTTGAATAAGAAATGAGTTATGTGAGGAATGTGAGTAATTGAAAAGGAATTTGTCCCTAATTTAATTAGGGTGAGATATCGATAAGCCCCTCGATAAAATAGGCTGAAGGAAATGTGTGACTATGCTAGAATAAATTAATAAAGAGTTATCATTACCATTCTACTTAAAATGAAGGGATAATATAGTTGAATTATATAAGGATGATATAAATTGTGACTTATGTTCAATCAAGTTATCATGTGACAAAAGGATTAACATATTTATTACAAATTAGGTTATGTCGAATTATCCACTTTTACATAAATTAGTTAGTCATAATATCTTGCTAGAGGCTACTTTTTGACTAATAAGCCTGAATTAAGCTTTCGAGCCTACTGCAGTGTTATGTGAACCTATAGGGCCACACGCTTAGAATAGACTCAAAATGAACTTGGTGCAGTAGCCTAGTAAAACTTTGTGGTAATATTTAAGGTAATTGTTATCCTAAATAAATAGGAAATAATATATATTTTAAAATTAAAATAGAAAAAAAAAACATTGAAAGGTGATATATTTAGCAAAAATGTTTTTGGTAATTGAAAGGTTACCAAAACTAATTTTGAAAAAAAAAAACAAAGTCAGATGTATAAATACATCCTTTTCTCTACTGGTTTAGCAATCTAATTTTGATAATAATAAACTATAACTCTTAGAATATGTTATGTGTTTAGTTGGATCAATCAGATGCAGTACCATCTAAAGGGAATTAGACACTAGTGCATCTAATACTATTAGAGGCACCTAAAGTTAAAAAGATCAAGGAATTAGGTAGTTTAAATGTATAGGAATTTATTTATATTCAATGTCAAATGGATCACATTTAAAATGTGCATTGCATCTTTCATATGTTTTCCATGCTTTCATATAAAATTCCTTGAAGACAAAACTAAATTTTCAGAACAAAAAAGAATTTGTCACTTTGCATCTAACATTATAAGACAATATTTCACCACATTCTTCCTAGGTTTAGATCTAATGGTTACTTGTCATATGCATTTAAGGATTTTTCCTGTTAAGATACTGTTCATCTGATAAGTCTGCCTTTCAATCACTAGTTTGTCTGACATTAGATTAGAAGCTGTTAGACGCGATTTTCAAAGTGAAAAGAGTTGTTGACTAATACAATGTTATTTTATTATTTCTCTTTTCTGAAATTTCCCCCCTCAAATCATCTTCATCTTCAACATCTCTATAAATACTAACCATTTTACATTTAAGAAGATTGGTTCATGCATTGATGGCTTGAGAAGAAGCTTTTAAAATCAAAAGTTCAAGAGAAGCATTAAACTTCTGATTCTTTCTGTCTCTTAAAGAATTTACTTCTTAATCATTGCTTGAAAAGAATTTTTTATGCATTAACTCCACCTCAAATTGTCTCAACTATTTTTGAATATAATCTTGAATTTAAGATCATATCAAAAATTCTTTTCACATGCAAATTCCATAAGCATTTAAGTTCATCCATATAGGAATTTGTATTTTCCACTTTTCTCATTGTAAAACTTCATATATGACTTTGTATTCTTCTTTTAGTGGCTGTGAAGCCTAAAAGGTTTATCAGAAGCCTAATAAAGGTCTGAGGGGTTCAGGTGAGAAATGTACTCTCATCAGGGTTAGCATCTAGGTGGTGTAAAAAGGTTTTTTCTAGCCCATTGAAATAGAGGTATTAAAGTGTAAATCTTAAGGTGAGATTCTTAAGGATTGGATGTAGGTCTTAGTATCGAACTAGGATGAAATCTTTGTGCCTATATTGCTTTTAGATTTCATTTATCATGTTGTTATCCCTCATCTAAAAAGAAATTTAAAGTTACACTCTTATGAATCACATTGAGCACTTAAAGGTTTAAATTTAAATTGAAAAACACAAAGTAAAGATCAAATGTGCTTAGATCTAATCATTTAACTTGAAGAATGCTGATGATATCTACAATTTGCATCTAAGCACAAGTAGATAGTAATACAGTCAGTTTCAGTAGCCTCTTAGATGCCATTGAGTCTAACCACTTAGATCCACATCATATATTTCATTCCATACTTAAAGAACAAAAATTGCTTTCCATTCATTTCATTACATTGACAAAGAGATTAGAAATAGAAAAAGAGAGAATAATTTAGAGTTGTCTAATTCACCCCTTCTTAGACACCAAATTGAACTATCAATTGGTATCAAAGCTAGTCTCTGCTAAGCATTAAGATTAACAGTCTAAAGAGAAAAGATCCTACATAGCTGATTAAGCTCATGATCATCCATTGTTTACTGAAGGACAGGTAGTGAATAGACCTCCATTGCTCAATGGAACTCACTATTCATATTGGAAGAATAAAATGATATATTTCATTCAGGCTACTGATATCACAACCTATAATATCATCCTTAGAGATCCTAGAGTACCCATGATGGAAAGAGAAGGTGTAGAAGTGCCTAAAATTGAAGATGAGTATGGAGACGTAGATTGGGATATGATAGCTCAAAATATTAAGGCATTGAACATTCTACACTGTGCTCTAACTTCTTCATAATTTAACTTAGTTTCAAGTTGTAAAACTGCTGAGGCAATTTGGGATAAACTTGAAAATACTTATGGAGGAACTAATCTTTTCAAAGAAGCTAAGGTGAACTTCTTCATGAAAGAATATGAGATGTTTGACACGAATCCAGGAGAAAATATCATAGAGATGAATGTCAGATTCACCAACATTATGAATAAGTTACACTCTCTTAGCGAAGAAATTTATGAAAGAAAACAAATCAAGAAAATTGTTAGATCCACGCCAGAAAGAATGGGAATCTATAGTAAATGTGTTGATGAATAAGGAAGCAATCACAATGGATGAACTTATTAGATCATTGATCACTTATGAAATGTCTCTAACAAAATGGGAATAACAAGTGGTAGAAAATAAGAAGAAGAAAGGGATAGCTCTTGCTGTAACTAATAAATCAGATTCGTCTGATGATGGAGAAATGACATCCCTCTCTAGAAAGATGAGAAGATTTATGAGAAAGAGTGGAAGAAAGCAAAACAAGAATTTTGAGAAGTTCACATGAAATAAATCAAACTTCAACAAAAAGGAAAGCCCAAAAGTTGTGTTCTATGAATGCAACAGACCTGAACACATCAAGCTTAATTGTCCGAAACTCAAAAGTGGACAAAGAAGGAAAAGAAAGTGTTGGTGATCTGAATTGAAAGTGATGCATTTGACATACATACGATAAATCAGATAAAGAAGAACATGCTAACCTATGTCTAATGATAAATTTAGAAGAGCTTGAAGCTAAAAAGTCAGAAGCTGATAGTGAGTCATTAGAGGTAAGTACATCTAACTCTAATTCTGAAGATGACATTGAAAATGCCTTTAATGAATTATTTTATGAATATAACAAATTTAAAATGGCATATAAACTCAAGAAATCCAAATTTATTGTATTAAAAGTAGAGAAATCTATGGTTCTAGAATGGAATCAATCCTTGCATATAGATTTTATAAAAAATGAATTTCTTCTTGGATTTCATGAAAAATTGAAAAATGATTTGTCTTGCTCTCTTAACCAAATTAGTTTCTTAATTAACAAAAGTGCAAAGCTTTTGAATGAAAATAGCATGTTAAGGGAAATGCTTAGATTTGACACTTGTCTAATGAACAAATTTAAAGGAGAAAGAGAAAATCTTCTTAAAATTTGTGAGGAATAAGATATAATCTTAAAAAGAGTAAACAAAGAGCAATGTTTAAGCTTAGATGCATTCACGTCTAATAATGCTCCTGGATCTAATATTGCATTTATATCTGGAACTAAAAAGGATATGAACCATATAAAAATCTATAATAAAGCATCTCATGTTAATGAAATTGTTTACAATTTTAAAGCTTATTATAGATTGCATCCAAAGTTAAGATGGTTTCCAAAAGGAACCACAACTGCTAACCTTTCAGGACCCAACATTATTTAGGTACCTATATCTGAATGATTGGATATGGGAATGTTTGAGCAGCATAAAAGAATCATATTACTAGTATATTGACATCGACTGTTCAAAACACATGTCAGGAGACTCATCTAAGTTCTCCAAGCTAGATAGATCCAGTTACGACTATGTGAAATATGGTGACAAAAGTAAAGGAGAAATTATTGGTAGAGGAACAATCAAATATAAACCTCCTATAAAATGTGTTTCACTAGTTAAAGGCTTAAGGTACAATATGTTGAGTGTCAGTCAGCTATGTGACAAAAAGAGAAAAGTTATCTTAGAAGCCACCTATGTTGAAGTGTAATCAATTATTGATGTTAGTATAATCTTCATTGGACTATGAGTTGATAATGTATATATAGTTGATTTAAATACATGGCAAGTTAATAAAGAATGCTGGATCATTATAGAGGATAATAGTTGGCTTTTGTATAGAAGGTTATGACACATTAACATGATTTAGATTTCCAAACTGAGTAAGAAGAATTTAGTTGCTGGCCTGCCTAAATTTAAATTTGAAAAAGATCACATTTGTAATGCATGTCAGAAAGGAAAATGAGTTATATCATCATTCAAATATAAATATGTTATTTCCACACAAAGGCCATTATAACTATTACATTGTGATTTGTTTGGTCTCATCTCACTTAATAGTATCAGTGGGAAGAAATATGCATTTGTCATTATTGATGATTACTCTATGTTCACAATGGTCTTATTCCTTACATCAGAATCTGACACATTCACATCTTTCATTCGCTTCTGTAAGAAAGTCTAAAATGAGAAAGGCTACATTATCACTTCTATTAGGAGTGATCATGGTGTTAAGTTTGAGAATGAATTATTTGATTCATATTGCAAAATCATAATATTAACCATAACTTCTCAACTCCTAGAACCTCATAGTAAAATAATGTGGTAGAAAGAAAGAACTAAACCTTAGAAGAAATGGCTAGAATTATGATAAATGAAAGGAATCTGCCAAAGTATTTCTAAGAAGAAGCCACTAACACTGCATGCTATATTCAAATATGGTTCTAATCATACCACAATTAGGTAAGATGCCTTATGAGCTATGGAAGGATAGAAAGCCTAATTTGTCATACTTTCATAGAATTTGATGTAAATATTTCATCTTAAATAACAACAAATACCACCTTAGAAAATTTGATCCAAAATCTAATGAAGGTATTTTTCTTTGCTATTCCACTACTAGAAAAATATATAAAGTGTTTAATAAAAGAACTCTAGTCGTGGAAGATTCAATGCATGCTATTTTTTAAGAATCTAACAGTTGTGGTGAAAGGAAAAGAAAAGATGATGAATGAGATACAGAACCACCTAATTATAAAGTCAATTTAGATGAGAACACAGCTAAAGAAGTCAAGAAGCCAGAAGAGTCTACACTTAATGATGATAAGGGATCTGCTACTGACAGTGATGAAGACTTTGTGCCTAATGAGGATAAGGATTCAACACCTAATGACAATGATGAAATCCAAGTTTTTGACCTTCCAAGGTATTGGACATACCATATAGATCATCCAAAAAAAAATATTCTTGGCAACCCTTTCCAAAGGAGGATGATTGGATCATCTTACAAGCAATTATATGGCGATTCCGCTTTTGTTTCACCAATTGGCCTAAGATATGTGAAGAGGCTCAAAATGATGAAAATTGGATAGAAAAAATGCAAGAAGAACTTAACAAGTTTAAAAGGAATATGGTGTGGAGATTGGTGACTAGACCTAAGCATCACATAATCATTAGAACTAGGTGGGTCTATAGGAACTAATTAGATAAGAACGACACTGTGACATGAAGTAAGGCTAGGTTAGTTGCTCAGGGGTATAACAAGCATGAAGGTATAGACTTTGAAGAAACCTTTGCTCTTGTTTCAAGATTAGTAGAAATTAGGCTTTTATGTGTTATTGCATGCTTTAAAAATTGTACACTTTACTAAATGGATGTCAAAAGTGCATTTTTTAATGGCTACTTGAATAAGGAAGTATATGTTGAACAACCTCTTGGATTTGAAAATTTTTATAAGCTTGATTATGTTTATAAAATCACAAAAGCCCTTTATGGATTAAAACATGCTCCTAGGGCGTGGTATGAGCGCCTTAGCAAGTTTCTCATCCAGAAAGGATTTTCTAGAGGCAAAATGATAATACTCTTTTCATTAGAAATTATAATATTGATATGCTCATTGTATATATTTATATTGACGATATTATTTTTGGATCTACTAATAAATTGTCATGTGAGTAGTTCTCAAGAGATATGAAGAATTAGTTTGAAATGAGTTTAATTGGAGAACTTAACTTCTTCTTTGGATTACTATTGAGCAAACATCTGAAGGCATCTTCATTTGTCAATCTAAATACACTAAGGAACTCATAAAGAAGTTCAAAATGGGAGATTTAAAGAGTATTAGCACACCTATCAGTCCTTCAACAAAGTTAGTCAAGGATGAATCTAGAAAATCAATGGACATCAAGCTATACAGGGGTCAGATTAGGTCTCTTCAATATTTTCTTGCTTCTAGACTTGACATCCACCTCAATGTTTGTTTGGGTGCCACATTCCAAGCTGATCCAAAGGAGTCACATTAGACTTCTGTAAAGCGTATCTTTAGTTACATTAGTGGAACTACTAATTTAGGTTTATGGTATCCTAAATGCAATAACTTTCAACTAGTTGGATATAGTGACACTGATTATGTAGGTAGTAGAATTGATAGAAAAAGCATGTGTGGAACCTACTAGTTCTTGGGGAATTGTTTAATATTCTGATTTAGCAAGAAGCATACATTTATAACTCTATCTACTACCAAAGCTGAATACATTGTAGCTGGTAATTGTGTTGCTCAGATCTTATGGATGAAGCAGTGGCTGTAGGATTATGGCATGAAGTTCAAAGAAATTCCAATCAGATGTGATAACACGAGTGCCATCAACCTATCCAAAAATCTAGTCCAACACTTAAGAACCAAACATATTGAGATCTGTCACCATTTTATTCGAGCTCACATCCAAAGAGCTAACATCCAACTAGAATTTATGGCATATAATCAGCAATTAGCAGACATCTTAACTAAGCCTTTACCAGAAGATCAATATTGCAATATAAGAAGATCTCTTGGTTGGGTACTCTATCCTAGTCTTAATTTTTTTTGCTTATAATAAATGCACGTTTAAATGCATTCCCGTCTAAAGGAATAGTTATGAGAAGTGGCATCTAACAATTTATCTTAAATCATAAGATATTATTATTCCTAATAGTAATTCAAATACTTGTTTTATGTGTCATATGATTTGATGTCATGCCAATTTTTCTGACATGAGTAAGTCAAAGTGTGATAAAAAAAAGGTTTGAAATGCACATTGACCTATATTTATGTTAGGTTTTAGGGATCATCCATAGCAGAATAAATTAAAATATATTCCCTAAAACTAACCAGGATCCTTACATTCAATTAAACCAATTAGAGATTCATGTGTGACCTTAATGCAGTGATAAAGAAATTGATAGAAAAAAATAGGATTATTCTCAATAATGTGGTTTATGCCCTTCATTGAACGAATTACTTTAAGTCCTTCATTGCACGAATAGTAAGTATCGAATCGTAGGTGCTGCTCCTCGAACGAACACCCTTTACTAGTATCCATACGAACAAACAAAAATACAGAACTCTAGTGTGTTAGCAATTTTTTTTTAATAGTACGTCTGTTTTTCTCTAAAAACAGATCACTCAACTAAACCCTAGTTTAATATATATTTATACTAAATACATATTTTTAAGGTTTCAATAAAAATAATTCTTAACAGTTAAGGATATCTGATTTAATTATTTTAAATTCATTTTTATCTAATAAAAATATATTTAAATATTAAACCATCTTTTTACCGTAGAGAAAAATAAACTGATTTATTTTAACTATTTATCTAAGTTAATGAATATGGTCAAATACAATTAATTGACCTAGGCATTACACTAGAAATCTCCCATTTGCACCAGGCACAATTCATTGAATTTAGACAAATTCAAATAAAATAAATTTTATGATTTATACTTTAAATTTTTTCTAATGTGCGACCTAGTAGGTTCACTTAACGTTGGCAATAGGCCTAAAATTTTTGGTCTACAAGTCGTAAGCGACTTTTAGCAAGACATTATGACTATCCAAGTTATATGAAAGTTGAAGATCAGACACAACCTAATTTACAACATAATG
>CAOJBK016425582.1:0-10821 GCA_948294925.1 Codiaeum variegatum | reverse complement strand
TTTCAAACTCTTTAAAACTATGCCCTAACCTAGGGTTTTAGTAAATGCATTTTGTAAAACTCTTTTGCCAAAATCATTTGAAATTTCAAACACTTTGAAAAATCATTTCTATGTCAAAACCCTTTTGACATAGAGGGTTTAGTCATTTATCAAACACTTTGACTAATGTCTAGACCCTATGAAAGGCCCATAATTCCAACCATGGATAATCTCACCAATTGTATGCAAAACACAAGTTTAATAAAGAATGGTAAGAAGCATAAATACCTCTTGCCCTCCTTCATTAGGCTCCTCAAATGTGAAGCCTCTACCTGAGATATATCGAGCTATCCCAATAGCTTGTTCTCTAGGTCTCTTCAAGAAACTTGAATCTCCTCTCATTGGAATCACCCAAATGCTTGATTCTTTCTTTACTTGAGAACTTGAGACTTTGAGGATGGGTTTGGACTTTGAGCTTCTCCACACCCCCTTCCCAAGGGTTTATTTAAGATAAGTTTATTCTTGAAGAAATACTCTTCAAAACAAACTTCCTCTCTCAATTTTGTGTGAATTTGAAGCTTTCTCTCTCTAACTCTTAGAGAGCTTCTCTCTCTAGCTCATTAGAGAAGATGATGAATAGTTGCTCCATCATCTTCTAAGTTGAGAGTGAGAAAGTTTTAGGAGAGTTAGGCAAAAAAGATGAAGCAATCACATATTTATACCCATACTTTCTCTAACCACTTTTCCTTAAATAAAGGAACTATGTTGGGAAATTATGGTTACTTGATCTAGTTGATAATTGACTAATTGACTAATCAATTACTCAACTAGATTAAGTAAATAATTAGTAGGAATCATCTTTAAATCTTAATTAACCACATCACATATGGATTAAGATAACATTTTTCATGTCAAGCTTAATTATTTTGATCATTAGTCCAAAACCATTTCGATTAGTCCTACCTATTTGTATCCCATACAAACTAAGACTTAATTGAAATTTTATCTATGTGAATTAAACATCCATACATTCTAGGGTCTTAAAAATTTAATTACATTTTTAATTCTATCATCATTAATAATTAATTAAACCCTTTAATTAATCATTAATATGATACAAATAAGAAAATGGGTATCACCAATTGGTATGTGACTTACTAGGTTCATGTTCTAATTAACAATGGGATAAAGAAATCTCTTTTCTTCCCACTAAGTGTGTTAACCTAATTCCACACTTAGTCCCATAAGTCGTGAGTGACGTCTAGCGTAACATATCGTGACAACCCAATTAGAAATGCATGTCGGTGATCATATCCTTAACATAAGCATGTACCTCTGGATCATAATTACCATGCACTTGAATACCTTCATTACGGATACTCGATCTCAGCTAGGGTCATGGAAGAAGTCAAACCCTTTGTGCTAGATCATATGACTTCCATCTAGTTTAAGTTCTCGATAAATCGGTTCCAACTAGAAACTCTTTCTAGTGAAATTTATTCACTCTGGCCAGAGACTTACATATCAAAAAGAACTAGAAGTCATAGGATTCCTTCCTTGGTTACCCAAGTTAGTGAATTATTTCTTAGTTAAACACTCATCCCAATATACCACTGATTATGGCCATCACATGCCATATACCAATACGTGACTAGCATCGGTATGTAAGCAATAACAAACCATAACCACCAATAAGCCAAATAACATGTCACCTCAAGTCTAAAGATTATATGCACAACCATGATCTAGATGATGTGATATTGACTGGTAGGTAACAACCCATGTATCCATCATCTAACATCACTATACAGCTTACTCATCACTTGAGTGTTCTCACGTGTTGTCACGACATCAAATGTCTGTAGCATGTGACTCACTACCTCCATACCAATAAGTATCCAATACTCATCATGGATGACAATAGAGGTGATGATCTTCTGGATTAATAACATCCTTACCAATAATCATGTGACCAAGAACAACCTTTAAAGTATCTATTAAAAGGGAAATATGTCACTCATATTCTCAAACTCTTTGAGAATAGATTTCCTACAGAGTACTCAAGGGACATATATACATTCGGTATAAGGACTGTTTTCACTTAAAGAACATATATACTAAGCCAGTTAAGGTTTTTGTTTATATTCACATGCTGAGTGTATGCTTTAAGGAACACAGTAGTAACAGTTGCATCGGAGGAAGCCTCCTGGATGAAAATTTTAAATTGCAAGGTTTACAAGGAAAATTATACATATCTGGATATAATCTCAAGAAAAATCTCTTATTTTTGTACCATCAAATCCAACACATCATGACAAGCCCATATACTCAAATTGGTCCTTAAAAAGTCCAAAAAATCAAATTGAGTTAGATTGAACTAGGACTATAAATCGGGAGTGTAATCCAAGCCCCTGGTGCAAGAGCCAAGCGGCTGGCGCATGCGCTAGCTGCCTGGTGTGCAGACCCAGTTTTTTTAATGATACAGACTTAGTTTTTCTATAAATTCTACCCCAAGGTCACCTTTTCAGAACAAATTTTGACATCAGATCTCTGCTAAAATTCTCACTAAAAATCTACTAGTTCGAACCTCTGCCAAACTAATTTTTCTAGAGATCATTTTCAAATACGACGGAGACCCATTTCAGCCTAATCAAGCCTTCTGAAGCTCCTGCTCCACGTCAACACAAATAAAAGGTAATGTTTTCTAAATGGTAATGGTACATTTTCTATTTCAATTTGATTAAGCCCTAAAAACTTATCTAGGCATTTTAACTTTCAAACTCATTTTTTAAAATCTAAAACTGAAATGATTAAAAATTGATTTGGTTAACCTTTTATAAATAAAATAAGTTTAGCTTTTAAACAAACACCAACTAAACCCATCTTTTCAAAATATCCTTCAACCCTTCGCGAGAAGGGAGAACGATGTGGGGTTTGATTCCCATTCAACAGGATATGCCGGCAAACCCAATCCAGTTGCAACTCCAAAATTATTTTCTTCCTTTTAGTTTTTTCATTTTCTTTATTATTTTTTATTTTTTTATTTGTACTTTTATTATTTTTCTATTTCTTTTTATTATCATTATTTCTTTATATTTGTTCTTATTAGGGAATGTATGCACTTCCTACGCCATATGGCTAGAGGAGAAATCCCTTTTTTGCTTTTTATTTATTTTACATATACTTTTATTTTATTATTGCTTTATTTATTTTTATTATTTTGTTGTTGTTAGGGATGTGTGCCTTCCCTAGAACCTTTTTGGGCTAGAGGAAGGACTGCTGTTTACTTTTATCGCTTTTTATTTACCCATTCCATTATTTTTTTGCCTTTCATATTATAATCTATTCATACATCATTATAAATATTATAATTGTTCATCCATCATGAAATAATTGCCATGCATACATGAAAATATTTTTAACCAAAATCATATGATATTTAAGCCAAAACTATTTAGAAAATGAATTTTTTTTCCAAAAAAAAATCAATTTTTGTATCAATCACGAGCTCTAGAATCCATCCTTTTGTTCGCGGCTTGCCTTTTCCAAAAATGGTTAAAATAATATTTTTTATGGAGTTAAATGATTTCTTAATCACCTTGAAAATAACTGATTTTCTAAAGAATTAAATGGTGACTCACACTCACAATGCACTAAATGGGCCTGTAAGGGGTTCATCTAAAGTGGGAATCTGACCACAGATGCCATGTGCAATCTGACCCCGATGGTCGATTTCCTTAGGCTGAAAATGCTAGAGACATGCTGATGACCAGAAGGCCAGGGCCTCATGCAGTTCTAATGGTCTATGAGTGGAAATAATAGTTTTAGATTTAAATGATGACCTAACTTGTTTTTCCTTTTGACATGCTATACAGATGTGATCTTTTTCAAATTTAAGTTTAGGTAGGCCAATAACTAAATACTTTTTACTTAACTTGTTTAATGCATGTTCCCTAACCTTTTATGCCAAAGCTAACTATTGTCTTCTATAATGATTAAGCATTCCTCATTGGTGTTCTATGTATTTAAATCAACTACATATACATTACCGACTCATAGTCCAATAAATATTATACTACCATCAACAATTGATTACACTTCAACATAAGTGGCTTCAAAGAACCCTTTCCTTTTTTTTCACATAGCTGATTAACACTTAACAAATTATACTTTAGGCCTTTAACTAGTGAAATACCTTTTATGGGAGGTTTAGACTTTATGGTTCATCTTATAATGATTTATCCTTTACTTTTTTCACCATATTTCACATAGTTGTGACTGGATCTATCTAGCTTTGAGAACTTAGATGAGTCCCTTGTCAAGTGTTTTTAGCAACCGCTGTCAATATACCAGTCAGCTGATTCTTTCCTGCTTCTCAAACATTCATGCATCCAATCATTCAGATGTAACTGCTGAACCCATGTTGGGTTTTAAAGGGTTAGCTATTTTGGTTCCTTTTGGAACCCATGTTTACTTTAGATGCAATCCATAATAAGCTTTTGAATTGTAAACCACTTCATTTACATGAGAAGCTATATTATAGATCTTCATATGGTTCATATCATTCTTAGTTCCAGATGTGGATGCAACACTAGATCCAGAATCAACATTAGATGTATCTAAGCTTACAAATTTTTCTTTATTTACTCTCTTTAAGATCAGATCCTATTCCTCACAAACCTTAAGAGTATTTTCTCTTTCTCCTTTAAATTTGTTCCTTAGACATGTCTTAAATATGATCATTTCCCTTAACATGCTATTCTTATCTAAGAGCTTTACACTTTGGTTGATTAAGCAACTGTTTTGGTTAAGAGAGCAAGACAAGTAATTTTTCAATTTTTCATGACATCTAAGTAAAAATTCATTTTTCATGAAATTTATATACAAAGAGTGATTCGCTTCTAGAACTATAGATTTCTTTACTTCTAACTCAATAAACTTGGATTTCATAAGCTTATATACCTTTTTCATTTTGTTATATTCATAAAACAATTCATTAAAGGAATTTTTAATGTCATCTTCAGATTTTGAGTTAGATGTACTTACCTCTGATGACTCCCTATTAATTTCTGACTTGTCAGCTTTAGGCTCTTCTGAATTTATCTTTAGACACAAGTTGGTCTGTTCTCCTTGATTGGACTTGGTGCCTAATGTGTCGATGCATCCATTTCACTCTAGGTCACTGAGGCTTTCTTTTCTTTCTTTGTCATCCTTTTGAGTTTGGAACAATTAGGCTTGATGTGTCCTAGTATGTTGCATTCATCGCAGACCACTTTTGAACTTTCCTTTTTGTTGAAGTCTGGTTTGTTCCCTTTAGAATTCTAAAAAATTTTCTTTTACTTTCTTCTACTTTTTCTCATAAATCTTCTCATCTTCCTTATGAGGGCTGCTATCTCTCCATCATCTGATGAATCTAATTTATTAGTTGCAGCAAGAGCTATCCCTTTCTTTTTCTTATCTTTTACCACTTGTTACTCCTATTTTGTTAGATTCATTTCATAAGTAATCAGTGATCCAATGAGTTCATCCATCATGATCATTTCCTTGTTCATCAGCACATTTACTATAAAATCCCATATTTTAAGTAATTTTTTGATCTGATTACTTTCAAAGATTTCTTCTCTAAGGTAGTGTAACAGATTCATAATGTTAGTGAATATGACATTCATCTCTTTGATGGTTTCTCCTGTTTTCATGTCAAACATCTCATATTCTTTCATGAAAAAGTTAACTTTTGCCTTTTAATGAGATTAGTTCCTTCATAGGCATTTTCAAGCTTATCCTATATAGCTTTAGCAGTTTTACAACTTGAAACTAAGTTGAATTTAGAATGAGTAAAGGAATAGTGTAAAATGTTCATTTCTTTAGCATTTTAAGCTACTGTAGCCCAATTTGCATCTATATATTCAATTTCAGCTATAGGCACTTTTACACCTTCTCTGTCTATCATGGAAACTCTAGGACCTCTGAGGATAATTGTCTAGGCTCTGATGTCAGTTGCTTGAATAAAATAGATCATTCTATTTTTCTAATAGGAGTAGTGAGTTCCATTGAACAGTGGAGGTCTATTCACTGACTTCCCTTTAGGCAATAGTGGATGATTATGAGCCTGACCAGCTATATAGGATCTTATCTCTTCAGGCTATTAGTCCTGATGATTAGCAGAGACCTACTTTGATACCAATTGATAGTTCAGTCAAGAATCAAAGAGGGGGTGAATTAGATGACTCTAATTTTTTCACTTTTTTATGTTTCTAATCTCTTTTGTTTGTGTGATGAGTGAGTGAAAATAAGTTTTGTTCCTCTAAATATGAGATGATCAATTCAAATGTAAACCTGGGTAGTTAGATTCAACTGCGTCTAAGATTCAACTGAAGCTAACTGTATTGCTATCTAGCTATGCTTAGATGCACTTTGTATATATCATCAACAGTTTGTTAGGTATGCTATTAGATGCTACCATAGCTAAATTTCTCAACTTAATATATTTCAAATTTAGATATGTAACTTGATGTGCATAATCTGATTAGTGAAAAAGTTATCTCAAAATTTACTTTTAGATGAGGGATAATATAAGGAGAAATAGAATATAAAAATAATTAGAGGCATAATGATTTTATCCTAGTTCGGTACTAAGACCTACATCTAGTCCTTAAAGATCACTTCTTAATATTTTCACTATAACATCTTTATTTCAATAGGATAAAGAAATCATTTTACAACACATAGATGCTAACCTAAATAATGATACATTCCTCACCAAAATCCATCATACCTTCATCAAACATCTGAATAACCTCTTACCTATAATAAGGATAGATGACCCTTACAGTCTATTATCAGAGGCATCTATGATTCCTCCTAACTCAACCTTTTGGGCTCAATAGCCATTCAAGGGAGAATACAAGTACATATTTGTAGTTTTACAAAAGAAAATGAAAAATATAAATTATTATATGGATCTACTTAAATGCTCATGGAATTCACACATGAAAAGAATTTTTAGTATGATCTTAAATTTAAAATGATATGCAAAAATAGTTGAGACAATTTAAGATAGAGTTAATGCATGAAATTTTTTTTCAAGTGATGATTGAGAAGTAAAGCTTTAAGAGACACTAAGAATATGGACTTTAATAATTCTCTTGAACTTTTTATTTTAAATGCTTCTTCTCAACTCATCAATGCATGAACTAACCCTCTTAAATGTAAAATGGTGGGTATTTATAGGAAGGTTAAAGAGAAGAGGGTTTAAGGGGGAAATTTTGAATTTCAGAAAAGGGAAATAATAAAATATCATTGTATTAGTCAACAATTCTTTTCTCTTCGAAAAATGTGTATGACAACTTCCATTCTAATGTCAGACAGCCTAGTGATTAACAGACAAACTTGTCAGATGAATAGTAGAATAGCAGGAACAATCCTTAAATGCATATGACAAGTAACCATTAGTTCTAAACCTAGTAAGAATGTTATGAAATGTTTTCTTAGATTGTTAGATGCAAAGAGACATTCTTTTTGGTTTTGAAAATTTCAGTTTTATCTTAAAGAAATTTTATATGAAGACATGGAAAACTCTTGATGCTTGCAATGTATATTTTAAGTGTGATCCATTTAACATTGAATCTAAATAAACTATTATACATCTAAAATAACTAATTATGTGACTTTCTTGACTTCAAGTGCATCTCATGTTGTTAGATGCACTGGCGTCTAATCCACTTAGATGTCACTACATCTAATCAATCCTGCAAACACAACTAAAAACTTAGCATATACTTAAGAGTTATAATTTTTCTATCATTAAAATAAGATTACTAAACCAGTAGGCTAATAAATTCCTCTTCATAAATAATTCTTTATTCAACTGTTTTATTTTCTTCAGCCAATTGTAAAGTTTTTGCTTTTAGGTTTAGGTGGATGTCCAAAACCTTGTATGATATTACTTGCCATATTTGTGTTCCCATCTTTGGGGAGAATATTGACACCACTCTGATTGTCAAATAATCAGTCTCATTAACCTTTCAAAAAAACTGCGTCAGCTTATGGCCCTTTCTTGAATAAACACAAAGCTGTTCTTCCCTTCCATGAGTAGAGACAAAACATATTGCTTTTCTTCTTTATGAATTGAGCAAGTTCATTTTCTGCACAACATTAGTTAAGGTGACTTAAGAACATCTTGATCTTGCCATCGCTCTTGCTCAGGGTAGGAGGATGCCTCTCAACCCTGATATTCTTTCACAATTGTATAGGAACATTTATTCTTTTTTTGATGTGGGAGGTCTAAAGTCATTTGGCACCCTTACTTGTCCTATGTGGATTACCTAGATATGGCTTCCGGCTTACTTCCCAAAATTTTTTCATCATTCCCCTTAGCCTAATCTTGCCTCTGCTTTTACCTATTCCCATTTTATCATGTTTTCAGAACTTTGGCCTTTCACTTTCAAAGATGTCTTCTGTTTCTTCTATACTTTCGAATATCAGGCCAATAATCTTTTTTGTCACTTTTGGCCTAGTGAATTTGGTCCTTTCTAGACAAGGGATAAGTTTAGTAATTGCCTTCTCGGTCATGAAAACCCTAATGATGTTAAGTGGGGTTGCTCTTGGGTTAGAGCTTTGATGGTCCAAGATCTTCATGTTAATACCCAAATAGATGCCAAATATGGTGTTGAATTATACTCAGCCAACTTCTGTGCCCGTCAGATGGGCTTCACCCAAGGTCTCTCTTTTCCCATACACTTCTCAATAAATGATGGCAATTATGATTTCCCTCAGGTCCTCTTGTATAAAATAATGGAAATAAATGACCTGAACTATAACCGAGCCATATCTATCGAGTTCGACTGTATACCCGATAATCCTTAGATTGACCCTCTTTTTACTTCTTGGTGGGAAAAAGTGATCGACCGGTATTTTAATGAAGATTTTAGAACTGTTTTGAGGTCTCAATCTTTTGAGAAACCTCACACTAATGCTGTTTCTCATCCTATGATGAAACATAGACCAGTTAAGAGAAAAGGTACACATTTAGCCGAAATTCATAAATTTGAATCATTTTACAATATAAAGTATGCCCCTGGTCCTAGTTTTATTCAAAAGGTTAGGTAGGCCTAAACTAAGATAATTTTAAATACAATAAGAGAGGCTGAATAAGAGATAATAAATAAGGCTCGAGAATTGTCATGGAAATTAACCCAAGATCATTTACACAGGGGAAACCCCTTTAAGTATATAGAATACCCTATAGAAATTGGTACCTTTAAAAATAAAACTAATAAAATGGTCGAGACTATTGATTGCGCCCTTTGGGGTTGTTAGCCCTGTCTTGCCTTGTCTTGTTCCTTGGCTTAAGGCAATATTATTTGCTGTCTTCTATGAATGGAATTTTCCAGTTTGGCCTATAGGTAGATCCTTTTTATTCTTGAATTTAGTTTTTCTCTTTATTAATTGGCTCATCTTTTTATCTTTTATGCATTAACCATCCTAAGGCCGATCCTTGAATATTCAGCCGACATAAACCATGGCCCTAAGTTAGCCACTTTACAAACCTAGACTCGTCCTTCTCTCCCATCACTAAGCACAAACCCATGCTTGGTTATTTTATATTTCTAGAATCTTGTCTAACTCTATTCTTTTGCAAGATCCTTAACACAACTTGCCTTCCAAGGGCAAAACTTACCGAAAGTCCCCTTTCCAATGGGACAAAAGAGTGGTGTTGGTTCCTCAGCATAAGTTGAAAAACAAACACCAAAGGCTTCTTTTAAAAAGAGCCGAGAAGAATCATTTGGATTTTAAGATAGATCTAAACATAAGAAAAATCACTTAAAATCGAATCACTCTTCTAGTTGTTCTGACTGTCATTCCTATTCTATGTTCAACTGCTTTAAGTCTAGCAAAAAATTAGACCGATCTAAAAATTATGTGTCCCATGTTTTAGATGCCACATATGTCCTGCTTAACATCCAAACTTCATAAGGGGATTCTACTATCCCTGAGAAAGATGATCTCCTACTCAGACTCCTAAAATTGAGTTGCTTATTGCAGATCCCTTGGATCCAACAATATGCTCTTAATTCATCTTACAATCTTTAAGTCATTATGTATTAATTTTCCAATTATTGTAGGCTTTTTGGAATTCCTTCAAGAATCTTTAGACTGAGGGGATTGAGAGTGTGACACATCTCCCCTTAGCTGATCCTGAGCTAGAAACACAACCTAAGGTGGAGCCTTTAGTAAATGAAGAAATTAAGACGTACCTCGAGACTCTTTCAATACCTAAATGTGTTAAATCATCTTTTCTTAATGATCATGATCTTTTTTATTCCATAAAATCAATGTTTGTTTACTTGTCTGAGATGCAACCTTTAATCAGATAGGCATAGTTCTAAAAGTAAGCATGAATTCTCGATCTCCTGATTTTGACCAATTTCGTCGACACTTATAAGCAATCTTGTTAAGTTGAGAGTACTTATCACTCTTCTTTGGATAGGGTGACTCATTTGGATCAAGATATTTCATGCCTCAAGAGCCAAGGAAAAGAAATGAAAGAAAAAGAGTTGGAAATTTCCAAGTAGAGTGCCACCATGACTCGAGAGATAGAGCGCATAAAAGTCAAGCTTTGAAAACTAAGATCCTAGAAGGTAGATGTTAATTAGGCTAGTAGGTGACATATTGTTCAAGGTAAGAAATTAGCTAAGATTTTGAAGGCAACCATGAAGAATCAGGCTGAAGAGGGAAAGAACTACCTAAAGCTGAAGGTCAAGCTACCTGGTGCATGATCCAAGATTGATTCTTCTCCCAACTGAATTAAATATTTATTTGACCTTTTGGATGAGTATCGAC
>CAOJBK016423293.1:0-12364 GCA_948294925.1 Codiaeum variegatum | reverse complement strand
AGGTTTAAGGTTCACTCATAGCTGCCAAGAACCAAGAGTTTGTAGATCAAGAATTAATTAGAGGTGTAGAAACACAATTGGAGGCAAGATTAAATAAGATTATCATTGGAATTTAAGGATTAAGCTAGAGTTCATCATGAGTTCTTTGGTTTATTTTCTTTCCCTTTTGATTTCTTGTTTTTCCCTTGATGTGATGAACTAAACTTGTCTAATCTACCTAGATTAGATGAGCATTTGATGTTTTGTATGGATTGATTGACTATTTCACCCCATAAATTTCTAGGGTTTATTCAAGTATTGATTTTGATTTATATTGTGCACTTTTTCATCTTTAATTGCATGCTTGTAGATGAGTGATGTTGCCTATTCTATACTAGAGATAGAAAGTTTAGGTTTTGAACACTCAAAATCAATTAGGTTTGCTATGCTTGCTAGAGATAGAAGTACGGACTCCTAGGATTTATATTCTATTTTACTTGTTTTTAATGCGGTTCCTACTTGATTCGTTATGAGAAGAGATTCCTAACCTTTACTTAGGAATTAGGGTTTGTCTACTCGAGAAAGATTCAAACTTACCTTTTGTGTGAAAATCCACTTGTTAACTCCCTTGAATTTTCATTGAGCTATTGGTCATCTATGCATTATATTCAAATGCGAGTCGAAATCTAGGTAGATTCTCTATTTCATATTTGTTTAATCTTTAGTCTTGCAAGTTCTTGAAGTTATCCCTTAGGTTTAGTTAGGAATTATGATTTAAATTTTTTGTTCTTAATCCGTGATTAATTGTGAACTAGACAATGGTTTAAGTTTGAGCTATTACTTGCGTCAGTGTCTCTGTGGATTAACCTTATTACCACTATACTACCAATGATAGGTGCACTTGCCTAGAGCTAGGGTATAATTAGTTGATGAGTATTATAAAGTTTAAACCCCCTAGTGTCGATTTAAGCGCCATCACCCGTGTGGATGAAGTTAATTGCTCCAGAGAGTTGCATAGCCTAAATAGGTTTGCCATGGCCCGTGCGGATTGCATTTGCCTTGTGTGAATTACTTTTTCAACATTCTTCAATCTTGGTTGCTCCGGAACACCGTCTTTCAATCCAATAACTTTATTTTTGCATAAATTCTTGATTTTCTCTAAAAATCACTTAATAAACATATTAAATGCAATTTTTGGATTAAAAATAAATATAAATGTTAGGGAAAAGTATATAAAATTATGCATAAAACACTTAGTCATCAAAAGTTAGGCCCTTTAATGGGCTTGATGATTTTTTGGGCCATTTAATCAAAAACTAATTAAATTAATTCTTTCAAGCCCAAAATCCATTTTTAGGCACAAACAATTCCTCCACATGTTATAAGCTTGATCCAAAGATTATAAACATGTAAAATATAGTTTTCAAGCTTTAATTTTTTTAATGGTGAGACCCAAATTGGGCTACAACCCTTATCATAAAGATCTTATAACCCACAATGACAAACAGATTCATGAAGAGTGAGAACATAACCTCCAAGCTTATCTGAATCAACATAAACATTTAAAAGTGCAGACTTTGTGGGCTTAGAAATTTTATGCCTTAGGTTCCTCAAACAAAACCTCTATAAAACCTTTCATAAGCAAAATTTCTTCAGTTCCAAATTCAAAATCCTCTATAAATATTTACTCTCAAAATAAATTCCCATTTAATTCTCCTTGTTCTCCAAAAATTCTAATTTTAAAAATACTCAAAATCCTTTTTCCTAAAACAAATTTATTATTTTCCCATTGATTTTTAGCCTTATCTACTATTGTTGCCTTGGGAAATTGCCTTTGTGGTTTTCTTTTCTTAGGAGAACAGTTGACACAAGAGAGGGAGAAGTCCATACACAAGCTCAAGACTCTCCTTTCTTTGTAGGGACTTCGTCCACTGAGGAAGACAACTCTTTTCAATTGCGAAATGTGCCTATCCAGCAAAAACAAAAGGAACTAACCCCTCTTCCTTCACCAGCTATTCAAGATCCTCTTATTCATCCTTCTGCTATTGTGGTTTGCTTTTCTTGACTTATTAATGAATTTTCCATCTTAGTGCCTTTTGACCCGTGTATTGAGAATTATGTAATGATTTGTTTGAATAAGATTCAAATATTTGGCAAGCCATGCTAAATGAAGACTTTTCCTTGGATTTGAGCTTCTATGACACACCTTCCTTAGACCAGGAAAAAAATCTAGACACAACACCCACTGAGGAAGAGATTACCAAAGTAAAAGATGCTTTGAAAGCCATTGCAATAGAAAGGATTAGGGCATTGATAGGACTCAGAGGTTTGATATTTAAGAGAACCTTGGCATCTTGGAGAGAAGTAGTAGATATGCAATAGTGTCCTAAATCAAGGAGAAGATCGCATGGATCTTCACTCACCTTGATTAAGTCAGTGTTAAAAAAAATGGAAATTTCAAATCTCTTAACTCACTTCAACCAATAGAAGGCCGAATACAAAGAGCACCAAGAGGAAATTAAAAAGATACAATCCCAAGGAGCTGCGACCAAAGCCTCTATTAACAAGTTAAAAGCAAACCTTGTTGTCTTTGAGGAACATGTAACTTCCATGAAAGAACAGAAAGTTGAAATGTTGAAGATGAAAAGTTGATAAGCACTAAGTACCAGCAAGCTTTAGACAAGGCTAAGGCAAAAGTGAAGCTTTTATTCGATCAGATAGAAGCTGTCCAAGAATGAAAAAAGTAGGAACAAGAAGTAGTAGAGAGAATGCACAAGTGCCATGAGGCTTGGAAAAGCCTTGAGAGATTCAACTTTGATGTGATTTAATTTATGTTGTCTCTTTTGAATTGTTAGCACCTTTTACACTCATGCTCGTGATGATGAACAAGTGCTGATGAAGGCATTGAGCTTGAGGAATATGAATGAAAGGCATTGATGCCTCTTTGGAAATTGTTTGATTTTTACATAACACTTTTCACACAACAACACCATAGCCATGCATTTGCATAAGGAAATGGTGAAAATTCAGCTGACATGCTGCCTAAATTTTATTAAAACATATTTTTTGTTGATTTTTCTGAGACATATAAAACAAACATTATTCACATATGAAATAAACTTCATTTATTTATTTATAAGCTTACCAATATAAATAAGTACTTATTTATATTGGCCAAGAGGCCATTTATAGCTATTCTTTTATTGATGTTTCCCACATAATGGAAAATTATTTTTTTTCAGGTACTTTTTGATATCGAACCTTTTGTTTGTGTCTCCATCCAAACTCTCCAACTAGTATGCATTGCCATCTAACACTTAATGCACTCTGAATGGCCCCTCCTAGTTGGGAGACCATTTCCTCAGATGTCTATCTTTTGTTCTAGGTGACAGTATGACTTTCCACACCAAGTCACCCGCTTCAAACTTCTTCTTCCTGATTCTTTTATTGTATAATCTAGAAACTTTCTTCTTTTAAGTAACCATACATGTGAAAGCCCTTAGCCATTCTCCATCCACATCTTTAATCTCCATTAACATAGCTTGAGAAAATTCCTCAGGAGGTAAATCATTTTGCCTTGTAACTCTCAAAGATGGAACACAAACCTTCTAAAGAGAAATTGTATCATGCCCAAAAGTGAGTGCAAAAGAACTTGCACTAGCTGTGTCCCTCTTTGAAGTTCGACATGTCTACAAAGTCTCAAATAAAATTATTGGCCAATCTCTGGGATTGTCCTTAAATATCTTCTCCAGTATGGCAATGATGATTTTTTTAGAGGCCTTAGCTTAACCATTGGCTTGAGTATAGTAAGGAGTTGAGGTAAGATGTTTAACACTATAATCTTCTAAGAATGCTCTCATCTCTTCATGAGTGAACATAGTGCTTTGATTTATAGTCATGGTTTGTGGAATCCCAAACCTGTGAATGAGTTGTTCTTTTATGAAAGCAATCCCATCTTTTTTCTTAACTTTTTTTATGGGAATTGCCTCAACCCATTTGGTGAAGTAAGCAGTGGCAACAATAATGAAGCTATGGCCCTTTGGAAGATGCCAGATAAATCTTCCCAATGAGATCGATGGCCCATCCCCTAAATGGCCATGGTTTCACCATTAGATACATGTCATCGGTTGGTACATGTTGAATAGTTCTATACCTTTGGCATCGGTGGCATCCCTTAGAATAGGTGATGCAATTTTTCAAAATAGAAGGCTAATAGTAACCATGCCTCCTAATCAGCCACCTCATCTTCCTTCTAGCCTGATGTGCACCATAGATACCCTCATGGACTTGCTTTAAAATCTCTATAGCATGAGGAAATGAAGGACATATCAAAAGTAAGCCATCAAAGGTTCTTTGGTACAAGTCTTCCCCAATCAACACATAATTCATGGCTTGGGCTCTAACTTGGAACAACACTTTCTTAGAGGGATTTTACAAATATGCCATGAAACTGACAAGTAAATCACTTGCCACATTCAAGTATGTGTTAAATGACTCAAATTGAAGGCCTTTTTCTCGACTGGATGGGTGTGATTTTTTCTGCACCAAGATCAACTTATGCATTAATTCTTCTGACATTTTCAATCTTGATGCAACCTAAGACAATTCATCAGCTTCCCAATTAGATTCTTTAGGTACATGTATAAAAGATAAATTATAAAAAGAATAAGCAAGTTGGATAGCAATAGTAAAATAAGGTGCTAAAGATAAACTTGTACAGTTATATTCCCCAGACACTTAATTACAAGTTGTGAATCACCAATCACTAATACTTTCTTGGAATTAAGGTCTTGCAACTTAAAGCCATTTTGGTACTAGAAGGAGATGTAATTACTACACTGGCTCCAGTCGATCTGTCTGTGGAAGTGTCGTCGACCTTGAGAACCCAAGGTTGAATATTAACTCTGTATACATGAAGCTCCATTTCCTTAAAGCTATCTTGGGTTACATGATCAACAAGGAAATCTGCCAAAGCTTGACCCTTCACAAATTTTTGAGGATAATAGACTAATGAAAACTCAATCAAACTTAGTAGCCATTTCCAAATCTTTCCTGATAAAACATTGTTCAACATGTACTTCATCAGGTTAGTCTTTGAAATTACATAAACTCTATGTTTCAAAAGATGATGCCTCAATTCAGTACATGTAAACTATAAAGCAAGACATAACTTTTCAATTGAGGAATATCGTGGGTTAGTAGGAGTTTAAATTCAACTGAAATAATAAATGGCCTGTTCATGGTGGAATGAATTATTTTGAGCTAAGAGACAACCAACTGATTCATTACCAGTAAATATGTATAATTTTAAAGGTACCCCCTCCCTAGGCGGAACCAACATAGGAGATTTTGAAAAATATTTTTTAATTTTATTAAAGGAATTTTGGTTCCTCGATTTCCATTTAAGTTGACTTTCTTGTTTTTGTTTCAACAAGTCAGAAAATTCTTTTGTTTTTTCAGTAAGATTAGAAATGAACCTCTTTAAGTAGTTGACCTGCCCCAAGAACTTGGTTAACTCTTTTTTTTGTTTGAGGCAACTTTGCTTCAAGCACTGCCTTTTCCTTATTCCTGTCAATCTCAACCACACACTGATGAATGAGAAATTTGAGGAAATTTCTAGCGTGTATACCAAAAGCACATTTTAATGGTCTTAAGTTTTAAATGGTAAAATAGAAATCTTTCAAAACTTTTTCTCAAGTGGAGAACATGATCAGATACTTTTTTGGATTTTACCACAATATCATCAAGGTAAATTTCCATATGGTATTCGATCATGTCATGAAAGATAGCATTCATGGCTCGTTGGTAAGTTGCACCTACGTTTTTCAAACCAAAAGGCATAACTAGCCGTTCAAAAATCTCAATAGCATCGGGCCATCTGAAAACAGTCTTTAAGACATCTTCCTTAGCAATGAAAATTTGTTTATAACCTAAAAATCCATCCATAATGATAAAAGCTCATTTCTGGAGGCAGCATCAATTAACATTTCAGCAACAGGCATAACATAAATATCTTTAGGAGTGGCCAAATTTAAGTCCCTAAAATCTATAAATACTTTAAGTTTACCATTCTTTTTCATAATAGGGAATATATTAAAAAGCCATTCTGCATACCAGGTTGGCCTGATGAAGCCAAGCTTAAGCAATTTTTCAATTTCTTCCTTAACTTTTAATTCCACCTCCTTAGGCATTCTCCTTGGAGGTTGTTGGAAAAGGTAAAACTCAGGCATGATACAGAGGCAGTGCTCAACTACCTCTCTAGATAAACTAGGAATCTCAGTGTAATCCTATGCAAAATAGTCTTTATATTCTTTTAACAGTAAAATGAACTCTATGCATATGTGGGCTTTGGCCACGTTGACACATTCCTTACTCTATAACTAACCTTTCACTCATCATCCTATTTAGGAAGGAAAAGAATTGATATGGATTTCATCTATTCTAGTTCTAGTTGGCGTAATACATTCCCCATTCTTTGTAAGGGAATTTTCCTTTGCTACTTCATCCGATAAGTCAAGCTATGTGGAAATCTTAGTCCTAGCTATGCCTTCCAATTTATTTCTATTAATTTTAATCTAATTCATTAGTACTTTCCAAACTATATGACAATGTCAGAAAATTGAGACTCATTCTTACTCTCCCAGAAGATGTAAATCACCAGTTGGCTCTTATAAAGATTTGTTTCATTTTACTGGAATGTTCTTCCCCTAATGAAAAAAAGACTTACATGTCCATGGCCTATTTCAAGTTCACTTGAAGCTTTGGTAACCACCATTCCCACTCTACTTAATCTTCCTTAAGCTTATGAAAGGCTAGTTGAACTCATTCTGGCAAGTCACTTTCTTCTCACTTTACTTTTTTAACAAGACATCATTTGGGACAAATTTGGATAGACCAATAGGTCTAAGAATGAATTTCAAGTGAGATAACTAGTGAATAAATACAAAATCAAATGGACCTATTATCATTAACCACTCCCCAAAAAACCTTTAACATGGCAGCTAAATGGGAAGAATATGTGGAGTTTGATTTAATGGAACTTTTGGCAGAGATTTCTCGATCCACTCTATCCGATTTTCTTACAATTTTTTCAGCTTCTTATGCGAGCAGTGCATGGTTTTCCCAACAAAGGAATGTTTTAACTTATCACAGCTTAATATTCTCTAAAGGTGATAGGTACTTTCAACCAATTCTTTTTTTTTTTTATCAAAGCTCATCCTAACCACCGATAATTAACCACTACTTCCAAGTTCTCTGGCATGGATTCAAATCAATGCTTATTGCCACTTCCCTTCATAAATACTATAGATTCTATAAGGAGTGGTGAAGAAGAGTGATAGGAAAAAGTCAGAGTCCAAGCTTTTGACATTTTCTTTTAACAAACCACTAACATATGTAATTCTTGGCTTTTAGGGAGTGCCAAGATTTATTTCTTCCAATGAATGTTGAACTTCATGTTGATAATCTTGAAGGCTTGGTGGAGCCTCTATAATTTCTTTAGGTTGTAGCTCTTTAAAATCCTCAGCACATTCTTCTTCCTCAATGATCTCTGCATCATACACCTTTAAATCTTCCTTAGCAATTTTATTCATTGCATGCTATATCAAAAGCTTATGAAAGACAGATGCAGCTGCGAGGACCCATCCAAGCCCGCAGAAATTCCTCGTGCACCTTCGAGTTTATAGCTTAAGGAAATTGACCATGTAGGGTCAGATTACGCATGGCATTGCAGTTATGAAAGGTCCCAGTACACTCCACATGTGTTTGTTGGGTGCAAGTGTTAATGTGTTTGTGTCGCCACTTAATCTTTCGAAAAGCTATTTTTCTATGTGATCAAGAAACCATTTTGAAAACTCCATTTTTAGGAAAATTTGATATTTTAACCAATTAATTTTGAAAAGGTTGGCCCACGAACCATAGTTGGATTTGGGGATTCATGATTTGATAAAAACATTTAGAAAATGATTTTTCCAGTTCCTAAACAAGTTTGGCTTACGAAAAACATGTATGGTGTCAGTTAAAATTTAGTTTTTGTGTATGCATGGCATACTTCATGAAGAATAGTTATCGTATGCCAACCGTGATGCATAAGAATCATTTAACAATATGCATGATAAAATAAATGGAAAGCAATAAAAGAAAGAAAGATAAATGGGGGTCCTTCCTCTAGCCCGATTTAGGTTCTAGGGAAGGCACACATCCCTAGAGGAAAGCAATACAAATAATTAAAAAAATAATAACAATCACAGGGGATCCTTTCTCCATTCCAAAAGGATCAAAGAAAGGCACACATTCCCCAACCTTAATTACAAATATGGGAAAGGAATAACAATGACAAAATAACACAAGTAATGTGAAAAAATACAAAAATAAATTGAAATAAATGAAATAATATAAATAACAAAATAAAGTAATGGAAAATGGTTTTGGAGTTGAAGCCTTTGAATGACTTGCCGGTGTATCCCTTTGAATGGGATTCAAACTCCACGTCGTTCTCCCTTCTTACGAAGGGCGGGGTTGTTATGAAAAATAGCGGATTTGGTTGTGTGTTTAGAAGCTAATTCATTTTAATTTTAAAAAGAATTAGAAAATTAGGCTGTTAATCAATTCTGATTCTTGATTATTGAAAAACAAATTTTAAATGATGAAAATTGCCTAAGTCTTATTAAAGGGCTTAAATTCAAAACCAAAGAAATATTGAACCATATTTTACCTTTAGCTTATAAGGCTTCAAAATTGGCATTTTTGAAGGCTTGATGAAACCAAAATGGGTTAACGTTGTGTTCGGAGAGGACTATCTGAGTTGAATTGGAGTATTTTTAGGTGTTTCTAGTATTGTCTGAAAGTAATTTTGGTAGAGGTTCGATATGAAAATGTATTCTGAACTGTCTTGAAAAAATCAGAAAAAAAATTCCCAAAATTGACCTAGAGGATCGAGTTTATAGAAAATTGTATAGGAGAAGTCGAAAATGTGGGCCTCATACGTCCGGGACAAAACACGTGAATTTGGGGACAAACACATGTAATTGGGGCCAAATGCATGAGTTTGGGCCAAAACGCCTTCGTTAATGCATGGGCCTGGTTTTTTTGGGTATGGTCTAGTATGTTTCAATTAATTTTTTTTGGGTTTTCTGAGTTCGTTTGAGGTCTGATTTGAGCGCATTTTGAACCGTTGGCCTCGTATTAACGGACTGAATTTAATGGTGTAAAAATATAGGTTCATAAATACCCTCTTAGTAGTCTTGTCTTGTAGAAAATATGACTGATAAGAGTGAATAAATTAATGGGATGAAGGCTTTTGCCTATAGAAAGGCTTAGAAGTTGCCATTTTGTCACAACTTCTCAACTTGTTATCTTTATGCTTTTTTGATTTTCTTTGGAAAGTAGTTTTCTGAATGATACCGTCCAATGATACACAGCACGAGGATTTATCGGTGCTATTGCATGCGTCTCTAAAAGGATAGTCTATAGCTTCCTTTGACGATTCAGATTTGGGTGTTATTGGGGAGGGGCTATTCAGTACCGTCGATTTATCTGGTCCATCCACCGATAATATTGCTTTGGACGGTCAGTTTTGTCGGGACGACATTTTTGGTGTGGACTGTCTGCCTAGTCCCGCTGTTGCTATTAACTTACCCGTTCTAATCGACTTAAATATTTTTTATTACCTTTTGATGGAGCGAGAGGAGCTCCTGATGACTCTGAATGCCATAATTATACAGATCGATAGGAGCATACGAGCTAGCGCAGCTTCCCTGTTGTATTTTTTTTTCTCTTTTTTCTTTATTTTTCTATGCCATTTTGATTTTTATGCATTCTCTCTCTCTTTTTTTGCTCTTTTATTTTTTTCAATGTTTCACTTTTTTATCCACTCTCTTTTTTCAAAATGCTCTTTTATTTTTAGGCACTTTAATTTTTCAACTCATTTTTATTTTTAAACTAAAAAATAAAATAGAGTTAAAATAAAAGAGAAAAAGATAGAATGATAGAATTTGTACCTGTAGGATGCTTATTATAGTTAGAGGGGTGCTCAGTTTAGGTTTACTACAGTGATAAATTTCCTATGCCACTTTGAGCCTGTAGCCTATCGTATTGCTTTAGCTCATCTGACTGGTTGGATGAGTTTGGACATTAGCCATACTCCTGATAGGAGCCTGATTTTTACCTTGGATGCGAAGTCATGGCAGACCACCAACACATTCCATTTACCAATGAGTGAGATGACGATGACCCCACTTGAATAGTCATACTTGACTGATATGTAGTTTGGGACCACGCCTATCGTCTTTGATGCTGTGTTGTGCCCTCTCATGCTCTGCTTAATCTGCTTGGGGTGGACTTTCCCTGTAATTCTAGAGGCTTAGTTTCTTGGACCCATTTGATCGATCAACTGGCTAGGGTGAACTTGGACATTCATTCCATTGACTAGTGTGCTGATTATCCTAATCACCATCTTTCTATATAATGGGAGTGGATGGGTTGACCAAAAGATTCTAGGCTATTTGCTTGACTTAGTCATGCTCGACGTAATGACTAGGCTGATGTCGCACTGGCTGCGGCTTATCGAGGGATCGACACATTGTCCAGGATGAGGGGATAAGAATCCATTCTACTACCATAGTTTAGGAGGTCAGTATTTTCTCTTTCGATCCTATTTTTGACATTATATTATTCATGGTTTTTCTGACTCTATTTCTTTTGCAGCTTTGGGCTTTTGCTCATATCCCAACTCTTGTAATCGATGTTGTAGGAACCCTGTTCCCATTGGGAAGGATGTGGTGTAGAGAGTCTTGGGTGGTTCCTCAGGCTAATTTCTCAATTTCTGACTACGAAGGTATTCTGGCCATGATGGCTAAGGTATGCTCTAAACAGCTTTACTCTTTCCCTTTCATGGATTTCTGATTGCTGATTTGTCATCTTAGGTTGTCTGGTCACCTTGTGACTATAGTGCTTTCAAGAATGTGGGCCCTGATGCTCTGGGTGTTACTTTCACTGAGAGGCGAATCCTCTTTGATTTTTCCTTATTTATAGAGTTCTATTTGGGTAAGCGGGTGGTGGCCTAGACTACTTCCGAGAGGAATATACCGACTGATACCCCTGTGTTTATGAGTCCTCCCTGGATCTCCTAACCTTCCAATATTCTTGAAAAGGCTAAGGCATATGAAACTCATAATTCATACTTTCTTGGTATGGACTCCAAGGATGACCTGGTTGTTCCACTTGAACGGGTAGGTTACTTTAACTCTGTTATTCGACTTTTAGATTTAAACATTGAGGCTACTTCGGGTTTGGTGAAGGATTATTTTGTTAACTTGCCTGCTTTGGTTGACAAGTTTTGGGAAAAGCATGAGGACCCAACTTTGCTAGCTAAGAGGCTGAAGGCTTATGCGTTTGGTCTAACTACGAGCTATATTTTTTTAGGCTCAATTGGATGAGGTGATGTCAAGGTAGCTGAGCTGTACCCCAGATGGGTGAGGGGATGTCAATTATTGACATGATTTTGGTTCAGAAATTGTTGAGCCTTGATAGTCATTATAGTATAAGAGGACCTTGGACCATTAGCCCGATTTTGATCTAGGTACTAAACTTTTCCATTTGCTTGTATGTTTTAGCATGAATGAGGCTATTTTCATTTTCATGTTCCTTTTCAAATTAGGTTGAGAGACCACCTCAAAATTATTCCTGGACTTGAGAGACGAGACTATTCTGAATCTTGGTATTGCACTCAGAATATTGCTATCCACTTTCCTATAGAGAAAAACTGGATTAGTTGATTAATGGAGCTGAGTCATTCTGATTTCCTTTGGAAGCCTGACTAGTATGTGATCAAGCAGTTCATGCGAAAGAGCCAAGGATTCAAGTTCGTGTATCTACTTGGTTTCAAGGAGGTGTTTTGGTATCAGGATAATCGAGTTCTTTACAAGATGCGACATGATCAAGATGTGCCCCCTGATGGTTCACTTTTTGTAGCTACTACTGTGAATGACTGAGTGCCTAGAGTTGTTTTTTCTCGTTAGATTTGACACTTCACAAGGGGGATGATTATATCAGGTGATGATTATGGCAAGCTCTTAGAGTACCTTGAATTATGGATTGAGGCATGTTGTCCAAAGGAAAAGCCAAAGCGATATACCCTTTTGACCGAGATTGAAGGCTGAGTATGAGTTTAGACTTAGGAAAGTAAGACTTTTGTTTATTTTTGATTTTCTATCTCAAGTATCTTATTTTGGATGTTTGAAAAGATGAATAAGGCCTCAATAAAATGTAGTTTATTTTGTTAAGCTCTTATTTTTGCCTAAGTTGCCCTTTTGGGTTTTCAACTTAGCAAGCTGCCTTGATTGTTTCCTAGACCGCCTTTTGGGTTTTCAGTCTAGTATGCTCTACC
>CAOJBK016423028.1:0-16933 GCA_948294925.1 Codiaeum variegatum | reverse complement strand
TAAATACCTCAATATAGTCATTAATAATGTCAGAAAAGACTGAAATCATGTATTTTTGAAAAGTCGTCGGTGCATTACAAAGTCCAATGGGCATATGCCAAAAAGCAAACATGCTAAAGGGACACGTAAAGGTCGTCTTGGCCTGATCTTCCGGTAGAATAGCTACATGATAATAACTAGAAAGTCCATCAAGAAAATAATAATATGCATGACCGACTAACTTATCTAGCATTTGGTCGGTGAACGATAAAGGAAAGTGATCATTTTTATGGCATTATTCAATTTTCTATAATCAATACACATACGCCACCCTGTCACCATTCTAGTGGGTACTAACTCATTCTTTTCGTTCATCACAATGGTGATCCCTACTCATTATCAGCAATGGGGTAGATTACTCCTTCTTTTAGCAACTTATGGACTTTTGTCTTAACCACCTCACTTATAGTTAGGTTCAACCTATGTTGCATGCCCTTCTTTGGCTTAGCCCCTTCCTCTAAAATTATTCTATGCATGCATGTGGAAGGACTAATGCCCTTAATGTCACTAAAACACTAACCTATGGCATGTTTAAGTCTCTTAAGTTTAGCAACTAGTTTTCTCTTCTCTTCTTTACTTAATTTTGATGATATAATCACTATACAAGTTTTATTCTCACCTAGATAGACATACTTTAGGTGCTTTGACAGCTTTTTAAGCTGTAAATTTTGAAAAGATTCCTTTTTAACATTTGGTTCCCTACTAAGCCCTAAAGTTTCAACCTTATCTCCTTTATTTCAACATTATTTAAATTTTCAAGATAACTCACAATAGTAGGAACTATAGGTTCAGTTCCTTCATCAATTGTAAGTACAGATTCAAACCCATTATCTAAAACATATTTCTTAATAATATTAGTCACAACAGTATCAACACAATCAATAAAGCAACATTCATCAATAGGTGAATTCTTTATATCATCGTGCTACAGTGTATGAGATTATTAAATATTGAAAACACAATAGTGTAGCCAAGAACAAACATAGTTAATTTTCCATATTTAACATCAATTATAGTATTTATGGCCATAAAAGGTCTTCCCAATAATATTTACATGTTTGACCTATTAACCAATCAATAACCCATTTCAATAATGAGAAAATCAATAGGCACAATTAAACCTTTTAGTTGAACTAGAACATCCTCAATTATTCCCTTATGATATCTTAATGTCCTATAGGCTAATTGTAAGCACATCTTTATTGATTTTAATTTACCTAAATTTAATTGAAGAAATAAGGCATAAGGCATTAAATTAATACTAGCTCCTAATTCAAGCATACCTCTAGACTCTTCTCCATTACCTAATTTAATGTTTATCATAAAACTTCGATGATCTTTAGCTTTCAGAGGTAATTTATGTTGTAAAATAACTCTTGCGACCTCCAAAACTATTACCTTTTCATCTAATTCTATCTTACATTTTTTAGAATTAAGTTCATTGAAAAATTTCCCATAAGCTAAAATTTTCTAGATTACATCAAATAAAGGGATATTTATACTTACCTTGGACAACATCTTAAAATGTTCCTCAAATTACTTATCATTCTTATTTTCTTTGAGCCTTTCGGGAAATAAAATAGGCAGTCAATAAGGATCTTCCTCCTTGTGAAGTTTGGAAGGAGTTAGGTTCTCCTTCTCTTCCTCTTTCTCCTTGTGCACCTCAGTATGCTCATTTTCTTTCTCATCCGCATTCCTTAAATCACAAAGGTAAGAACCAATATTATTATTAACAACCTTACCACTTCTAAGGATTGTGATGGCCTTAACTTACTTTGGTTGACTAGGAAGCTTCTCTTTTTATTTGTTGTGCATGTGTGCTATAATTTAACCCACTTGGGTCTCCACTTTCCTCATTCAAGCTTCCATAGAATCAAATTTTCTATTATTTTCCTTTGGAGTTTGGGTGCTTACTTCAATGAACTTTTTTAGGGTTTCTTCCAAACTTCTATTCCTAGGTTATTATTGATTGCTAGAATTATCCCCTTAGTATTGCCTCCTTTGTATGACTTGAGACACTTAAGCACTATTATTTCTCCACCCAAAGTTAGGGCGATTCCTCTAACCAGGATAGTATGTGTTTGAATAAGGGTTATTTTAATTCCTAAGTTGGAATCCATTAAGTACTTGAGCTTCTTCAAGCTCACTAGGTATAGGATCGAAATTGGAAGGACAAACATTAGCAACATGACCATACAGTCCACAAAACTCACATACCTCTTGAGCATGAACTAATGTGTTCCCTTTCCTTTTCAACAACACAACTTGGCGAGTCAATTTAGTAATTTGTTGAACCATGTCTTTGCCCTATGAAATCTCATATGTAATAGCTTGCTTACTACTCACACTTTTTTACTGGTGTTGTCCAAATAATAGATACCAAGAGAGGAAGTGAAGGTCAGGGGGGGGGGTGAAAATAAGATTTTCAAGTTTTGATTTTTTAGAAACACCTTTTTAGCTAAGAGTAAATAATCTCACAAGATAAATAAACTAAGAACTTAAAATGTTTGAGTAATCAAGTTTCAATCCACCAATCACAATAAAAAATAAAGCAAGTATAAACAATTAAAAGAGGAGATAGAGTAGAGATTATTCAATCAATTTTTATAGTGGTTCGGAGTAACGTCCTCCTACATCCACTCTCTTAAATAACTCGATTGAGGTTCCACTAAGCTAAAAAAGCTTCCTTACTTCTAGTTCTTTGAGATTTTGCCCACTTTTACAAATGGAATAACAACGCCAAATACAACGATTTATAAATGTTTTTAACTCAAAACACTTGTTTACAAAGTCCTAGAATAGGGATCTTTAAGTGAAAACCTAGACAAATGATTTTAACCTAGACAAATGATTTTCTTAAACCTTAGGGTGTACAATAAAGTGTAAGGGTTTAAGAAAATTAAGAAAGACTGAGCTTAAAGATGAAAGAGAGCAAGAACAATTTCTTAGAATTACAATAGAATGGTTCTTGATGGTTTTTGTAAGTTCTTGACTTTATTTCTAGTCAATCCTTATATATGTATGCCAATTTGGAGCAAAAATATTACCTCCAACATTCAAAAGGTACCACTAATATCATATTCAATGGTTTCTGATAGCATAAGATTGTATAGCCTTGGGTGTATACGGGTGTATCCATTAGGTGGGTTTGAATTTAATAGCCATTGGACAAGATATGATTGTATAGAGTTCTGTTGATACAGGCATATCCCTTTGCCCTATAATTCTCAATCTTCTCTGTACTAGCATACGTTCATATAGAGATTTATCTATAGAGGCTTATCCATTTACCCTAAAATTTGCAGACTTTCTATACTGGCATATGGTCGTATAGAATTGCATGTATACAGTTGTATCCACTTTTTCATACGGGCATATTAAGAAATAGCATACGGGCATATCCACCTATTTCTACACTTTTTGAACACACTTTGATTCTTATTCGATAGTTAGTTCATTTAAAGTGTGTAGACATAATATTTAAACACCAGAAACATAAGTACATACATTATGCTCATAATATGCTCAATCAAATAGAATGTTAACATATGCATATCATTTAAACAATTAACTAGACTATAGGTTTTGGAATCATCAAATTATATGGAGGATAACAATCTTCAACATTTTGATGATGACAAAACCTTTGTCCAGTTTATAGCAAAAACCATGAATTGCTATAAAACTAAACATAAAGAGTTTTGCCAAAAATTTGTACAAAAATTTGGCATTATTCCACCTATAGGTATGCTAATATTTTTTATGAAAATTTTGCATGAAAAACTGTTTTTGCAAAATTCATGAATCTTAATGCACTAAGCTCAATGTCACTCAAACAAAAGCTTATTCACTATATATATGAATAATACAAGTTAAATTTCTCAAAATGTACCTAAAAACACAATAATGAATCAATAAGTCAAATATCAATTACAGGCATAGGTATAGGATTGAAACTATGAAAGCTTTCTGCCCCTTTTTGTCATCAAGCAAAAAGGTGAAAAATACCATGTGCAAAAAAAATATAACAACAATAGATTAAGAAATAATATCCATAACATTAAAATTTAGAACCAAACCATAAACATAACCAAATTAAGCTATAAAAGCCAATTTACCAGAAATTAACAGCATAAACAAAGTTAACACAATTATGCCATAGAAGTTTTAAAAACAACTAAAAACAGAAAGAAAATATTGAATTTGTTGATAAAAAAATGAATTTAGGCTTTCAGAGGTGGTGGGGGTGGTTGATGTTGGAAATTCTGAACAAAATTGCTCCTCTTATCATAAAGATCATATTGCCTCTTCCCTATAGCAGTGAGCTTTTGATCTATAGTGTTGAAGTGACCATCAACCTTAAGGCAAAAGTTGGCCAAGTTCCTTGTATGCTCACCTATCATCCCCATCACCATGTCTTGGAACAAAGGATCTTCTTCATTGGCCTCCATTTTATTACTTTCCTTGAAGGCTTGTATTTCAACCTCCTCATCATCACTAGAATCCTCAGCCCCTCATCCATGTGCTACCTCTTGAGTAATCCAGCACAAGTAAATAATTATGCCCATCAAGCTGAATCAAACCAATGTTCCTAGATGTCTCAAGATTCAAATTTTCGATCATCTTTTCTTGGAGCTATGCTTGGCTTATAAAAATGCTCATCAAACACCGCAACCTTTGTAATAATGAGTGTTACCATCCAACCCCATGGAATATTCCCTTGAGTCCAATTAGGTATTGCTTCAAGAATTAATTAAGCATATAGCACCATTTATCTTGTTGTTGCTTGACAAACACCTAATGAGAAATATCTCAATCCGGGTAATCTTGATATGGTTCTTCTTTGTCAAGAGCATGAACATTATGATTTTGTGTGCCATCCTAATTTGAACACTTGTGATTTCTAAAGCTTTAAAATTTTACTTAATCAGTAAGTCAAATTCATTGGTCAATTTTTTCCAAGTATCTTTTCCATTCAAATTATAAGGCAAACCCTGAACTCCCTCATTACCATGAACTCCAAAGTAATTACCCAATTGACGAGCTGAAATTTGGTATTCTTAGCCTTTGATTTTATAATTAAACTAATAGTTTTTATCATTGGTAATGTCATCAAACTTAAGGGTTGAAAAGAACTCTAAAGTGAGTTTGTTATAAACTTCTTGGGAGGTAATAAGACACTTCCGAGTAGGAAAAAAAGGGGTAAGAAATTTTCTTAGGTATTCCTTTACACCTAATTTAGCGATGATTTCTAAGTCTAAAGGAATACATGCGGTGAGTTGTTTCATCATAGTATAATACCTATTGCTAGCCTCAAAATCATTAAATACAAGTCCAATATTATTAGGACAAAGTCTTACCCCAGGTGCTCCTAGTGGAGCAATCGGTGGAGCATCCCTCTATGTTCTAGCTTGAAGAATGCTGGTACCCCTTGATGAGCATGCCACATTTGGGTCAATTCATTCTCTTTTTATAGCCCTACTGTCACCCCTTGATCTTAACATCTTGATTGATTGAACAAATTTGGACAAAATTTGGAAATTTTGGGTTTTAGGGTTTATAAAAGAAATTTGGGGAAAAAACATGAAAATTAGGGTTTTAATGGTCAAACAAAAGTGAAAGAGATGATTTTGATGATTAAACTTGAATTAAAACACACAAAAGTTCTTCCAAGATGCCAAAATTGAGGATTTAAGCCATGGAAAATGAAAATCGACTGAGAAAAAGTATTATAGGGTTTAAAAATATGTGAGAATTGTATATCGAAAGCCTTTTATCTACCAGTATCGTGGTTGGATGCAGTCATATAGAAGGCTTTCTCTGTGGGTATATACTAGTACATAAAGTTTTTTAAAACCATAGCCAACTGGATATGGGCGTATAGAAGGTTTTCTATACGGACGTATACTAGTGCAAAATGTTTTTGAAAAATTTAGGCGATTGGATATGGGCGTATGGGCAGGGGCCTATACGAGCATATGCAATGGTAGATTTTTTAAAAACACAAATTTTGAGATTTTTCAAAAATTTCTATGGCATATGTGATGTCTTTACACTTATAATAATTTATGGCATTAAAATTGATCTATAAATGATCTTAAACTGAATGAATTCATAAAAATTGAACAAAATTTGTTTTAAGTTCATTCAAATAGCAACACAATAAGTATGCCACATACACAAACACATCATATTATCAAAGAAACACATGTTCATCAAAATATAGACATTCTAACTCATCAAATGAAGAGTTTTAAGGTTAGATTATTCCTGCGAGGCACTAATCATACCCAATTCTCTTTGAATGTTAAAGAATGCTTCTTTGTCAAGCAGTTTGGTGAAGATATCCCATAAGTTGATGCTTCGTATCGATAAATTCAAGTTCTATATGAACTTTTAATGCATTATTTCTAAGAAAATGATGTCTTATAGCTATGTGCATTATCCTTGAATGATGAATGGGGTTTTTGGATAAATTTATGGCATAGTGCTCACAGGAGTGTTATGTGGTCTCGCCTCTTCCATGTCAAACTTCTTTAGCATCTCTTTTGCATATTTCGTTTGGTAAAATAAGGTTTTACGCTTGAATTTCTTGATTTACAATCCCAATAAGAAGTTGACCTCACCAATCATGCTCATTTCAAATTCACCTTACATAGACTTAGACAACTTTACAAAGCAATTCATTAGTAGCACCAAATATAATATCATCAACATAGATTTAAACAATTAGAGTGTCTTGCCCTTGGTTTTTATTGAAAAGTGTGGTGTCAACTTTGCCTTTAATAAAATCTTTTTCTCTAAAAAAAGTTGCTCAACCTCTTAAACCAAGCTCTAGGAGCTTATTTCAAACCATATAAAGCTTTTTTAAGTTTAAAAATGAGTTTTGGATATTTAAAATCTTCAAAACCAGGAGGTTATTCAACATAGACTTCTTCTTGAATAAAACCATTTAGAAAGGCACTGTTGACATTCATTTGAAAAAGTTTGAAGTTTATAAAGCATGCAAAAGCAAGTAGAATTCTAATTGCTTCTAACCTAGCTACAAGAGCATAAGTTTCATCAATATCAATACCTTCTTCTTGAGAATAACCTTTAGCTACCAAATGAGCTTTGTTTTTTACCACATTGTTGGATTCATCAAGCTTGTTCCAGAAGACCCATTTGGTTTCCAGTGATAGGATGATGCTTTCGCCTGAGTACTTGCATCCATTCTTGGTTCCTCTCAAATTGATTGAGCTCCTCTTGTATTACTGATGCCCAATGCTAAACTTCAGTAGTTTCCTCCACACCTTTTAGTTCCACCAATGATAAGAATGCCAAATATTCACAAGTGTTGTTAACTTGTGATCTTTTCCTCACTCCTTGAATAAGATCTCTAATGATTTGTGTCTTCTTGACTTCACACCTGACCCTTGGATGTTGAGTCTCCCTTTGTTGTGAAATTGCTCATATCTCCAAGATTTCATTTGATTGTGCTTCCATTTCATCAACCATAGGCACCCTATCCTTTTCGTTAATTAAGTCTTCACTAGAATTTGGTTGCTCATTTTTCTTTTCTTTGAAGGTCAATTCATCCATCATGTCCTTTATTTCTTCTACATGGTCATCATTCCTTGCTACACATTTAAAAGAAAATTCATCAAATATAATATGAATGGATTTTTCAACTAAGAGTGTACTCTTGTTAAAGACCTTATAGGCCTTAGAATGACTAGAATAACCAAGGAAAATTGTTCCATCCAATTTAGCATCAAATTTTCTCAAGTTATCTTTGCCATTATTATGCATATAGCACTTGTAACAAAATGCATGCAAATATGATATATTGGGCTTTTTGCCTTTACGTAGCCCATAAGGTATCTTTTTTAGTATAGGTCTAATCATAACCCTATTAATGATGTAGTAAGAAGTGTTCTTGGTTTCCACTTAAAAATATCTAGACACATCATTTTCACAAAGCATGGTCCTAGCCATTTCTCCTAACGATCTATTTCTCCTCTCAACAACACCATTTTGTTGAGAAGTCCTAGGTGCAAAAAAGTTATGCTCAATGCAATACTTTTCGAAATCAGAATTTTCAAATTCGGTTTCATGATCACTTCTTATGCATGTAATGGAATAACCTTTTATATTTTTCAAAGAGTTTACTAAAGGCATGAGTACACCAAAAGCATAATTTTTATATGTAAGAAGCAACACCCATGTGAAGCGTGAATAATCATTAACAATTACTAAACTATAATGCTTACTGCTAAAGCTAGATGTTCTAGTTGGACTAAACAAGTTAAGATGTAAAGTTAAGATGGTGTAGAAGTTGAAAACATATTTTTTGGTTTAAAAAAACTTCTAGAGTGCTTTCCCTTAGCACATTTATCACAAACACTTTCATTTTTAAAAGCAATTTTGGGCAAACCTTTTACTAAATCTTTTTTTGAAAATTTGGATAGAACATCCATACTTGCATGGCCTAGTCTCCTATGCCATAAAGTAAGATCCTCATCCTATGAGGAAAATAAGCAAAGGTGTTTGGTTTCTTGATTGTTCAAATCCACCGTGTACACATTACAATTGCAGTAACCAATGAATGCAATTTTGTTTGTCTTAATGTCAATGACCTCACAAATATGTACATCAAATGAGACTGTATAACCATTTTCACACAATTTACTAACACTATGAAAATTATGTTTCAAGTTATATGCAAACAATACTTTGGAAATGGTAAAATCATCGTTACCTATTGTGCCAACTCCATGAATTTAACCTTTGGAGCTGTCTCCAAAAGTCACAATTCCTCCATCTTTCTCTTTAAGCTTAAGAAATTTTTCTTTATCACAAGTCATGTGCTTTGAGCATCAACTATCAATCACCCATTTCTCTTGGTTGGACTTGATGATGGCCTACACATGCACAAAATCATAACTTTTTGATGGTACCAATTTTGTCTTGGGTTGACTCATGTTAGTTCCACTTGGAACCCATTTTCCCTCAATGTTGTTCATGAAATTCTTAGGAATTTCCTTGTTATCCTAAGGGATATCCTTAGAACCCTTAGGAATCCTTACCTTCCTAATGGTATACGGCCTCCTAAGCCTTATAGGATAACTCCTTGGTTTGTGACCATGAAATTAACACTAATATGAACTTTATGCACAAATCCTTTTTGTCATGAGATGCATTAGAAAAACTTTCTTTTTCTTCATTTTTGAAACCAATAACGGTTTTATCAAGCATGTCTCTTTAAGACATTTAGATTTCATTTTGAACTTTACTCCCTTTCGAAAAATTCTCAAAGAGTTTTTTGGAGTCTTTAAGTTCCAATTCAATCCTAACTTTCTTTTCCTTGAGAATCTCAAAAGATTTTGGTAAATAATTTAGTTGAGTCATGAGATTTTGTTTCTCAATTTCAAAATACTTAGAGCTATTGCTCTTCTCTTGCTCAATTTTCAATTTTTACAAATCCTTTTTCAAAAACTTATTTTCTTATACAATTAAAACATAATCAAACATAATTTCATCAAAAGCATTTTGTAACTCATCAAAATAATAAGTTTGAGTTGTTACCTTATCATCCTCTTCAATGCTTTCCCCTTGTGCCATCAAACACAAGTTTTTTTCTTCTTCTACATCAAATGATTCATCATCACTAAAATCATCACTTTCACTCTGAAACAACAAATGCTTTATCTTTGTTCTCCTATGAACTCTTATTTTCCTTGCCCTTCTTGGCCTTGTAGATGTAGCAAACTTGCCTAATGTGCCAGGGTTTCTTGCATTCATAACATACTATGTCATTGCTCTTGTCTTTGTCCTTTCTTGGCTCCGTACTCTTAAACTTGCCTTTGGATAGATATTTCTTGATTTTATTAGCAAGCAATGATATCTCATCATCATCTTCTTCACTTTCATCACTAATAGCTTCCTACCTAAAATGTTTCTCCTTATGTGTGACTTTGAGTGCAATAGGCTTCTCCTTCTTGGTTAAAGCACTTGGAGTCCCTCTAAGCTCCATCTTAGACTTGAGTTTCATCTCATGTGTAAGGAGTGTGCCAATGAGATTTTCTATGGTCATCTCATCAGAATCGCAGAATGACTCAATTGTATCCACTTTGGAGTCATACTCGGCTGGGAGACATCAAATGATCTTGAAAACCATATCTTTATTACTGAAGGTCTTGCTAAGTCCTATAAGTTCCATCACTATGGTGGTGAACCTAACATACATACTAGAGATGCTCTCATTCTCCACAAATTTGAAGTTTTCGTAGCTAGCGATGAGCATAATCATTTTTTAGGAGTTCACTTTACTTGTGCCTTCATGTGTGTCTCTAAAAATGTCCACATCTCCTTAGCTAATTCATAGGATGAAACTCAATTGAATTCTATCTCATCAAGTGCATAAAAGAGAATGTCAATCGCCTTATCATTTCTTTGAATTATTTTCCCGATTATTTCCATCCAATCCTTAGGTTAGATCAATGCTCCAATTTTATCCTTAAGAACATAGAGGCCATTCTCTGTGATTTCCCATAAATCGTACCTTTGAGAATGAACGTGGAATGGCTTATAAACTTTTCACTGACTATAATTTGAGCCTGTGAGCAAAGGAGTTGCAGTTGAGCAATGTCCCTCTTGGAACAGTGTCTTGGAAGATTAACTAACACCTACCATATTTGATCATTAGGTTTTTGAATCACAAGATTTAACAAATACAAAAGGAAGGCTCTGATACGAAATTGTTGTTACAATAATGGACACTAAGAGAGGGGAGGGGGGGGTGAATTGGTGTATTGAAACTTTTTTTTATTTTGAAAACCAAATTTTCAAGTTTTGATTCCTTAGAAAAACCTTTTCAGTTAAGAGTGAATAATCTCACAAGATAAATAAACTAAGAACTTAAAATGTTTGAGCAATCAAGTTTCAATCCACTAATCACAATAAAAAATAAATCAAGTATAAGCAATTAAAAGAGGAGATTGAGAAGAGATTGCTCACTTCATTTTTATAGTGGTTCAGAGTAACGTCATCTTACATCTACTCACTCTATCAACTCGATTGAGGTCCCACTAAGTCAAATGAAGCTTTCTTGCTTCGAGTTCTTCAAGATTTTGCTCACTTTTAGAAATGGAGTAACAACTCGCGATATAATGATTTACAAATGTTTTTCAAGTCTAGAGACTTGTTTACAAAGTGCTAGGATATGGATTTTTAAGGGAAAACTTAGCCAAATGATTTTCTTAAACCTAAGGGTGTATAATGAAGTGTAAGGGTTTAAGAAAATTAAGAAAGATTAAGCTTAAAGATCAAAGAGAGCAAGAAAATTTTCTTAAAATTATTATAGGATAGTTTTTTATGCTTTGTTTAACTTCTTGACTTTGTTTCTGGTCAATCCTTATATATGTATGCCAATTTGGAGAAAAAATATCACCTCTAATGTTTAAAAAGTACCATTGATGTCATCTTCAATGGTTTCAGACAGATACCATATGGTCGTATAACCTTGGGTGCATACAGGTGTATCCGTTAGGTGAGCTTGAATTTAATAGCCGTAGAAGAGGATACGATTGTTTGGAGACTTGTTGATATGACCGTATCCCTTTGCCCTAGAATTCCCAATCTTCTCTATACTAGCATACGATCATATAGATATTTCTCTATACTAGTGTATCCATTTGCTCAAAAATTCCCACACCATTCTATACTAGCATACGGTTATATAGAATTGCATTTATACGATCGTATCCACTTCGGCATAGAGGCATATTAAGAAGTAAATTATGGGTGTATCCACCTATTTCTATACTTTTTAAACTCACTTTGATTCTCAATCAATTGTTAGTTCATTTAAAGTGTGTAGACATAATATTTAAATACTAGAAAAATAAGTCCAAGCATTATGCTTATAATATGCCCAATCAAACACAATTTGTATTATGCATATCATTTAAACAATTAACTACAATATATGTTTTGTAATCATAAAAAAATTGAGGACACAGGCTGGGAAGTTTTTCTAAGCATCTAAAAAAGTCTAAAAACCTCATTGGGGGTTACCACACTCATTGAAAATTCAGTTGCATTATCAACTATCTGTGAGACCCCATCTGAGCAACCCGTGGGATCTTCTAGCGCTCCTCCGAGCTTGCATCTTGAAGGACACAACCCATGGCATCGTAGAATGTGGATAGGTCCCACATTTGTGCATCCACATGTGTGAGTTGGCATGCACGTGGTGTGAAAACTGTACAGAGCCGCCACCTACTCTTTAAGAAAAATAATTTTTCTATGTTGATTGAGAAACCATTTTGAATAACTTCATTTTTAAAAAAAGGAATGTTTTACCAAATTTTTGGAAAAGACTGTTCTTTTGAACAAAAAGGGGTTTAGGGATTCGTAAATTGATAAAATAATTTTTTTGAAAAATAGTTTTTACCATTTTTACATAACAACTTCTGGCTTAAAATGTATGATTTAAGTTAAAAATAGTTTTAGTGTATGCATGAATAGGTATTTATGGTACATGAATAGTTAAGCATGCCAGAATGATGCATGAACATGTTATTATGCAAATGACAATCACATAAAGCAATAAAACAAGATTAGCTAGGGGTCCTTCCTCTAGCCCATTTCAGGTTCTAAGGAAGGAACAACACCCTAAAGTAAGCAATAAAAATTATAACGCAAAATAATTAAAATTAAGGGATCACCCTTCCAATTTTATGATCTGGGAGGAGCACACATTCCCCAAAGACAGATGAAAAATTCAACAACAATAATAATAAATAAATACAGATAATGAAAATAACAATGGAAATAAAATAAACTAAAGTAAAAGAAATAAAAGACAATTGAAGTTTTGGAGTTGAAGCCGTGAAATGGCTTGCTGGCATATCCCTTTGAATGTGAATCAAACCCCACACCATTCTCTATTCTCACGATGGATGGGGTTGTCTTGATAACATTGGCTGGTTTGGATATTTAGTAGCTAACCAAGTGAAATTTATAAAACTGTTAACAAAATTAGCTATTAATCGTTTCAAGTTTCGATTAAAAAATGATTTTGAATAATTGTGAAATGGTTACCGAAGTTCATTTTAGGTTTAAATTATATTCATTTCATGAAGATCAGGTTTCCATTAAAACATGGATAAATCAAATTAAAGGGCTTAAAATTGAATTCTAATAAAAAATGCCCTAATTCAGTTTTAATGGGCTTAAAATAATTAATTTAGAGAAAGAAGCATATTGTATAGATTTTACCTTTTATTGAGGCTTCGGGATCAGTGGATTTGAGGGTTTGATGAAACTTGAGCAAGTCTCCATTATGTTCGGAGAGCAGTGGAGGTTGTCTGTCTGAACCATACTGAAGGAAATTGGATTGCTAAACTGGTAGGAACCGTTACAATTTTGAAGGATTGGATTGATTGGGGAAGAATTATAGTATTTGGGAAGAATTTTGTAGTGTTTAGGAGCTTTAAAATGTAATTAATTACGTCTGAAAGTCGGTGGAAAAATTCTATGTTTCTGTTCTAGAAAATATTAAATTTATAGGGAATTGTGCAAAAAACCCTAGGGGACAAAATGTATGAATTTTGGGTAAAACGCATGCTTTTAGGCCCCTACTCATCCATTTGGGACCAAAAGCAAATGTTTGGGTTAGCTGGTTTGGTCCAGTTCGATTTGGTTTGATCCGATTTTGTTATTTTTAGAATATCGGGTTTGTTTTAAGTCCGATTTAGACACGTATCGATGAGCTGGATGTAATGGTATAAAAATTTGATCTTTTCCCTTGCAAAATAAGGGACTTAATCGTGACGATTAAGTCCCGATGCAAAATTAAAGGTTAACAGCTGCCCTCTCATATGAATTTGCTTTGAGTAGAAGGTGATTCTAATGATAGTGAACCCCTAGTTTCCATGTCAATTTCTAGGCTTATGATGATTCCATATCAGTTTATGGGCTTGTTATAATACTATGTCAGCTTATCGGCTTGTGGTTGCGCCATGTCAAATGTTGGGCTTATCGTCATATTAGATTCAGAGCTTTTGCCATGTTAGTTTCTAGGTTTACCATGTGCCAAGTTAGATTTTAAGCTTATGCCAGTATCAGCTTTTGGGCTTATAATGTGCCAAGTTAAGGATGCCAAACTTTGTAATTGTCATGCGGATCTTGACGATTATGCCATAGGAACTTATGGGCTTATTAGAGGTTGAAGTTGTCTCATGTAACGTTCTTATCTTTGAAAGGTAGTTGTTGTACCTTTGTATTAGGGTGAAGGCTCCATTAAGAGGATGCCCCCAGATATGTGATGGATGATGCCAGTGATTTGAGGGAGGTGCATGAGATGCATTTTGAGTATGGCCTATTATGGGTCTTTGTTTTGTAAAAGCTTTTGGTAAACTTTGCTTTTTGTTTGAAATTTTAGCTTTTCCTGAAATTTTATACAGTTTGTTCATAAAAATTTATTTTTGAGATATAAAGTATTTTTGAGTTAGCCTCACAAATAGGGCCATATTTTAGCCAAGTGATGCATGGATGATTCGAGAACCTAAACAAGATTAAGAGAATTAACCTCGAGTAATAGAGGGTTCAGTGGTGCTTTAGGTTATGAAGGCTGATTCGGTACTTTCAAGTGCTTGGGACTCGGCTGAACATGTGTTTCGACTCTGTATTGATTTTTATAGATATGTTACTTTACAGCCTGAGGTTTGGAAAGGCTTTTTAAATTGGTTGTTTCAACTTATGGAGAAGGCTTTTTGGATTTGAGTGAGATAGAAGGTTATATGATGAACCAGTCTTTCATGGCTCTAAGATTCAAAGGGTTAGGAAGTGATGCTCATTTTGGCAATTTGGTAAAAGGTAAATGCTTTTGCTTATTTGTTCAGATGGTTGAGGAGATGTATAAGTGATTAGGCTCATACCCCAGAAGGGTAAAGGGGAGTCTATAGTTTGTACTAGTTTCTTGAGCCAAGAATTTTCTTCATTTTGATAGTGGTTATTTCTGTACTGGGGATTTGTGATCAACTTTGTATTAGCTAACTCCAAATGGGAAATAGTCATTGGTTAACTCCTTTGGAGGTTTAGTTGTATCCTATTCTTCTTTGGGGAGATGTTCTGAGAAATCCACTGAGGAAATGTTGTTGCTTGAGAGATCTCTGGGGATGAGATTAGTTGTCTTATGAGTTGTTACATCATAAACATGTTTAAAAGATGAAAGGTGTGTGACTTGTCAGTTTTATTTTGGGAGGCCCGCTGGGGATGTTCTTTCTGAAAGAGATATGTATTTAGGTTTCAATGTTCCCTTTTTATATTCCCAAAGGTGAATAAGAGATCAATAAAACACATTAAAAGCTCTAATTTTTGCCTAACCCACCCTTTCGGGTTTTTAACTTAACAAGCTGCCTTTATTATTACCTAGACTGCCTTTTCGATTTTCAGTCCAGTAGGCTGTACACTAATTTTTACCTAAGCCACCCACTTGGGTTTTTAGCTTAGCGAGTTTCATTCTTTTTTCAAATTTCTCTTTGTTATTCATTTATTTTTGCATGCTTGGTAAAGAGCCCAAATTAGATGAAATATGAAAGTCATTGAGTTTTATATGCTTTTGGACCGTACCCAATGAGGATTGCCTACGTATCTCTTTACATTAAATTTTGAAAACTGGAATTTCAGAATACAATTTTGGATTTTTGGAGGATCAGGTCCACATAGTTCTTGTTACATAAATGATAATGATGCAATGCTCAAACATTGTATCTCTTGAGCTCATTTAATCTGGTTGGATGATTGAACTCATGGTTGTTTTTGTACATTAGGATGACATCTCTGGTAGTCATGATCTTCTTAATGATGAATGGACCGCTTGAGGTAGGTCAAAAGTTTCCTCTAGGATCTAGTATAGGTTGTATAATTTCTTTAAGGACCAGGTTACCTTTGTAAAAGCTTCTATCTCTGACCCTTTTGATGAAGTGCCTTGCAAGTTGAGTCGATTATTCCAAAGCTTGGTGAAAGGCTTCCATAAGGAGGTTGAGTTGGTTGAAGTAAGTGTTTTGCCAATCACTTTCATTGATTTAGACAACTTGGAGAACTCGGGCAGTTTCCGCTTCCAATGGGTACGGCTGCTTCCATTTCAGTGAGTAGGGGGTTGCCTTAATAGTTGATTTGAATGAAGTTCTATACATTATGAGGGTTTTTAGCAAGTGGAGATGATAACCTTTATGATTATTGATTGATTTTTTTAAGAGCCTTGTTGGCAGCTCCTTTAGTATGTAAGGAGAAGATTTGTGATGTTGAAAGTGGCCACTTCTTTTAGAGGTGGGGGCCATTGTCAGCGATAACTTTGGAAGGAACACCATACTTTGTGATGATGTTTATCTTAAAGAATTATTCATCATTTTTCTAAGTTAAGGACCTTGGGAAGGTACAATTTCTATCCACATTATGAAGTAGTTGATGGTAGCCAGGATGTGTGGTTGATTAGCTCGATGAAACAATGTGGTGGTAGTTATTTGGAAACCTCCTCTCTGATTGGGAGTGATCATTCAACTTTTGCATGCCTGAGTTTCTATTTAATAGGCTTATAATTGAGATAAGCTGGGATCTTAAGGGTGGTGATGCTTGGATCGAGATTGGGCTTCCTAGTGAAGCAACCTTTGAACTCTTTAATACTTGTCTTTGTACTAGACCTATTTGAGCATGCAAACACAATGAATGTTGTATTTTAAATGAGTTTCAACATTGATGGACTCTTTAATTGTTGGTGATAGTGCCCTAGGCCTATTATTTTATGGACACATTTTGTTATCATTTGGATTTCTTTATGAAATAATTATTATATTATTTTGCATGTTTAATTAATATAATCATAATAATATCCATGAATAATGTATAT
>CAOJBK016421790.1:0-14188 GCA_948294925.1 Codiaeum variegatum | reverse complement strand
TAATCAAATGCAGTTCTAATAATAGGAAAAGTATTTGATTATATTGCATTAAGTGTCATTATGGTATTACCAAATGGTACCTAAATGTCTAATGCATCAATACCAAGACCTCTACTACTTATGATGAAATTTCAGGCATTTCTAGAACATGGGCTGCCTTCTTCACAGGACAACCTGTTAGCAATCATGAACAAGGTATGTCAACCTTTGACGCATGATTCTCCCAAACCAAGCAATATAGTTATGCAAGAAACCTCAAGCAATATAGTTAACCAAACCAAACATTTCGAAAAACAAAAGTTCAACTAAAATAATATTTTACCTTAATTCAACCAACTGCAATGAATGTGGGCGGTATAGTGCTGAATGCTTTGGCCATCGAGCATTTTATTATCCGTCATCCATGTGAAGCAAATAATGCAAGTCATATATATATACTCATAATCTCTATGGAACCCAAGTATGATGTTTTAGTACACTATTTCATAATCACCACACTTCATGTCTCTCCCTAGCCATCTCAAAACAGTTAAAAATGTTGAAAGACCACTCAGACTTCAACGTAGGCAATAAACAAACAGTGGACCACAAATATCAGAATATCTCAAAGAATTCACTTAAAAGAAGCAAAGCTAAGATCTCAATTAAAGTTGTAAAGTTTAGAATGTAAGGCATTCAGTTCCTTTTTTTAGTATAATTGTTTGATAGAGTGACATTTTCACATCCAAGGGCCCTCCAGATGCTTATGGTCTTGGGTATCCAGAACCCAATGTGACATTCGCACTTAGTATAAAACATTTCTGATATTCTTAGATAATGAATACAAGTGTTCTGAATGTTCAATAAAAGAACCATTTCCTATGCAGCTAAGGGTGTATACCCCAGAAGAAGTTGTAAGCCAACTGGAGAGAGCAAAAGTTGAGTATCTGGAAGCTTCAGTTGGGATTACAATCAAAAGAAAGGTTGTGGTTCCCAAGCTCTTGCAGGGGCACATGCAAGATTTTGCAGACAACATGGAATCACTACTAGAATGGATCTATAGCCAATTGCCACGATCTGGGTCACTTAAAAGATTGATGATGGAGTGCCTAAAAGGAGAAACAAAATCTCCAACAAAAATGGTGGTCATTCAGCCTTAAGAATCTGAGTTTCGCTACCTGTTGCTGTTATAAAATATAAAAGATATAGGGAAAAGAAATCTCAATTTTTAACTGCACATACTGTAGAAGCACTCAGTATCTCAACAATCCAATGTCAAGGAGCAAAAAGGATTTAGTTTGTATATCCTGCTACGCTTGAATTTTAATTAGCTAATTAGCATTTACATACATTAATTGCACCATGAACCCAAACTGTATGTATTAAATTCAACACTAAGCATAAAAAATATGCAACTTCCATTTACAAGAATCCACAGCCAAAACGTAATCCATTAAACCAATTGATTTAAAAAGAATCAGCAACTTGAATAATCATCAAACTGATGTAAAGACGCCATTGCCACACCAAAAAAAAAAAAAAAGAAAACATAGGCCTAATGACTTAAAATACTGAAACCATTAGGGTATTGTCCATTTCTTCTACCCATTATACGTTTCACAATGTACTAATTACAGACAACAGGATTTTACATTCATTCACTAGGCCTAAAAGAAAAGCAGCACATTCGCAAATGACCAGCCAGTGTTTACTCGTACCGTTAAATTTTGAACTTCTCATTTGCCAGGAAAAGAATTTTGAATTTAAAAGTCACCCCTGAGAGAGAGAATGTGTCTCTTCCACAGGAAAACAGCAACAATCAGTAAAATTCACTGCATGATTTCATAGTTAAATATTCCAACAATAAAGGCATTTGGAGAAATATATGTCGTGTCGGATTTCAAAGAATTAACAAATCCAATTGCAGTTTAACACAGTAGCATCAAGGACATTCTCTGATGGTTCATAGTTTCTTTTGCTAGTCTGAATGACCAAGGAGTACAAAGCTTCAACAAATACAAGCATGTAAAAAAAAGGCTCAACTAAGAAAATTCACAATCCTATTCAACAGGTTTAAGCCAAATACAGTTTCCTCACAGTTGACTTTTACAGACACGTTCAATGGTTCATTGCATTTACCTTCAGCAGTAATGGTAATTAAGCAGGGCATTGAGTTGCTCAGAACTTCACTGTTGAACCGTAAGCACAAACCAGAGGCATCATCAAGATTGGCAGCAATTGGCATGTCAACAGATACAAGGAAAAGATTAGCATTGCTAAGCATCTTTACAGCTAGGCTTTCGCAGACCAAAAGTAACTTGTCTCTCATTAACATGTCCCCCTTGTCCTTGTTCAGCTCATCCAAGTGGTCAGTGAAGGTGCAACTGGTGAACCCAAAAAAAACACAGCAGATAGAACAACCGCTTCAGAAAATCATACATAGATCCAAAAAAAAAAAAACAAAGTTCAAAGGAAATCTGCATGTTAAATCCATTATTGTTCAATTGACAATTTTACGTGTCTTAAGAATCGGAATCCCTTTCTTGACCATGTAAATGTGCTTTGATCGCTCCAGTTCATTAAATAGAACAAGAACAGGATCTATCTTGTTATTTAGTGGAATCCACCTACCCATCTATCAGTGTTAATGATGTTTCTCATATGCATGTATGCATACATTTATTTCATTATTTTGAAGTCTATTCAATTGTAACACAATATCAGGGAAGGGAATATCTAAATTTGTGAGGTAACAACACCTCCTAATCGATGAATCAATAACACTAGCATACAAATATAATCCATCAGAAACACATTTTTTTCAAAGGGAAGAGCTAAACTTTTTCTTACTATTAGAACTAACAGAATTGCTTAAAATAGAACAATACCATTTTCGATTGGATTTGAAGGAACCACCCAAACAATGTATCCAATAGTTCAAGGCAAAGATAAGGATTTTTCATATTTTCAGAAAACAATTTGCACTGATTACTGCTGGTACTATTAAAGGAAACCACAAAAGGTGTACTCTAAATATACCAGCCACATTCCAGAGAATGTTGTGCAGTGCATGGTCTTAAATGGCTTTCATTCAGTCTCTAACATATAAATTACCAATGCACTACAGGATCAACTAAAATAAGAAATAGACACCCTTTTCACCGTTACGTTCTATAAAAATCTTTGAAGGAAATAAGGAATTCAATAGGAAGTACCTTCTCATGTACTCAAACATTCCAGGGAGACGAGACTCTGTATCTTTGAAAACCTCAATGCTCAAAGGAAGTGGTTTTACAAAATATCCAATGTCAGGCCTCAACTTGACGGGAAGCTTTTTGCCATTACAATATAAGGCCAGTTTCAAAGGTAAAAGATGATGATGGAAACGAACATGAATAATCCTCTTTGTTTTCTGACCAGGTTCCAAGGAAGTTATCTCTTCCATAGGAACCAAGATAGGCACGTCACTGTGAGATGTCAAAGAGCTGCAGTATCAAAATGAAAGCGAGTGGCCAAAATTAGTAACTAGAGCCAAGATACAAGATTCCTACAGTCAAGATTTCTCAATAACAGGTAGAGGCGGCAGTCTTATGCAGAGAGAGAAAATAAAAATAGAAAGAATTTCTAAATGCCCCTACAAAAATATAAAACTCTTTACTTAGCTTCCAACATAGTCATGAATAGATACTTTGTCCAAGATGGACTTGGGCCAAGACAAGACATGATTCCTTTGGAGAGGTGAATATATAATAGAATCAAATGAATATATAGTAATGATGAAGTAAAATCAAAGTACAAGTTGACTTGAAAATTCAAACTGAATCATGTGACTTAGAAACTGATGAAAATACACCTAATTTCTGGTTTCTAAATGCATTAAGCAACGGATAGAACATTGTACTTCTGTAAGAAGTATTAGCATAATTTGAAATTAAAGATCATGGTAAGATGATGCATGTGTGCATTTGACTTCAGAATGATAGGATCTCAAAAATATTGCCAGTATTAATTGCACCCACATATACACTAATCATTGAACCAAAAAGAGGAGCTACCTTTCGGTAGAATCTGAAGGCTTGTTAGATTCCTCTTCCACCAACATTACTTCAGAAATGGTCTCAGTGGAACAGTTCTCAAAAGAAACTTCTGCACACACAAGTAGGGGGGATATGCTTGAAATTTCAGAAGAAAATGAATAATCCACCTTCAAGCCATTACTATTTGCAGGATCTAAGAGTTCATAGCTTTTATATTTCACGCGGCTTCCAATATCCCTAATGGAAATTCTTGCTGTAGATCTACGGACTTCACTTTGTCCTGATGTACTAGGGTTTAACAAATCAGGCCGCTCATCCAACCATGATTCAAGAGCTCTCTTTGACATCAGTTCTTCCAGATCAGTGGAGGAAGACTGAGGAACTCCATTTTGAATTTTACAAGCATCCCCAACATCTGATACCTGAATCAGTGGGTCAACATCATTTCCACTTTCACCGGCAGAACCAATATCATCACTGGCACTATTACCACCCGACTCAGTAATAGTGTTCTCTGAGCTATAATCTGATACAGTTTCCTCATCTGATGATCCTGATAATGTGCCAGAACCATCTGTCCTGTCTCCTAACATGTCAGCCTCATGAATTGCATTTGATAGCAGGCTAACTTCATCTTGAAGCATAGTACAGGGTTTAGGGAGAGGTTCATATCCCGGAGCAGCATGAAGAACGATTTGTGAAAGAGATCCAGGAAGATAGATCCGATAGTTAATAGGTTCAAAAGATGATTGTTTTGTTTGTCCTTGGAATAAGCATTCTGCAAGCACATGTAGCAGGTCCTCCTTTTGAGGTGAACAATTTGCGTCTTCCTGAATTTCTTGTGAACCTAGTTTTGATGAAAGAAGTTTCTTTAGAAAGCGAGCTCTGTCACGAACATCATAGTTTAAATCAAACTCAGCCAATTCAAACACATAGCTCCCCACTTTCTCATAATTCCAAAGATCTCCTTCAATTGATCTTGATAGGACCTGTACATATAAAAAACACATTTTTTTTTATAGAACCAAAACCAGATGGGTAAATTTAATGTTTGGACTATTAAATGAGGTTATAAGGAGTACATGTGATGGTTAGAAAATTGCAACCAGATTTCCAGTTATATATACTATTTTCCACAACTTATCATAAATACATAGATGGGATGGTATGGTCATGTTACTTGTGCATTCTAACATCATATCTGCACCCGATTCAGACAAATTGCAAGAAATTGTCTTTTCTATACCTTAGCAATAGTGTTAAGAATCTGAAGCTTTGTTTCTAATGCTTCTGAAATAAAGCTCCACGCAAGATACTTGAGCACAGTGGTTAACATCTTTGGTATTATCTCCCCTAAATTGCAATACTCCCCCAACATCCAAATGATTATTGCACGAGCTGCAGGCACCTTGACTGAATCCAAATTACGAACCAGCTGAATTACAACCTTCAGAAAATAAAAGGAAGTCAAATAAGATATCAAATGCAAAGGAAACATCTGAAAAAATAATAATACATCAGAACCATATTTTCATCCTGAACTTTGCATAAAAAGTCTATTGGAACCGTCAACTCTACTAGTGAGCACTGACTAGCGTTTTCACGTCATGTATCAATAAAATTAACATGAGTTACATGCGTGCTGACCTATTCCAATAAGCAAATAAAACACTTCCGCTAAAAAATATCAGCTTTTGTCCAATCCATATTTTAATTCCAAATAATAGGTTGTTTTCTTTCTCTTTTTTAAGATAGAAGTAATACTTCTCTTGAAGCCATTTTATGAAATATTTTCTTTAAGTGTCAAAACACCTATGCATGCCACCTCACATCCACACCAATATTCCCAAATGCCTATCTCTGAAATGCAGAGCATGTCTTAAATGATGGATAAAAAATTAAAAGGCAAAGAAGTAAACAAAGAAGCAAAACCGAAACAAAAAAACAAAATAGAACAATTGCAGCAGCAACAAGTATGGGGTCGGGAAGCAGGAATGGACAAGCAACTGGGCAAAGGGAAGCTTGAAGAACAGCTCTTTTCTCAACTCATCCCTCCTCATTCATTCTCTTCCAGACCCATCTCTATGTTTATCTGTGGCTGCTCTCATGTTAATACCTTGTCCACAGATATTTAACTTCTATTTTGTAATTGATATCCATTTAAAGGATATTCAATAAATCACCTCATATGTGGGAAAGTGCATACTATTTTGCTTGAAAAGAGGATCTAATAGTATCCATAAATGAGATCTTTGACATTTTGATCATGTCAAGAAGAGAAGGTTAAAGAAAGGGATCCTAGTTTTTCTCAAAAAGCCACAAGTGCTCTTGAAAGGCATCCTTTGTACATGAAGTTATAAGCATTTACTTCTAAAAACATAGATCAAATAAAACAGGAGTATACCTTTTCATGACTGGAAGGATCTCGTTTTATGATTGAATTGATTGATGTTATTGCTTGAACCAAAACACCCGCTTCTCCATCAATAAAACCAAAGTCGCTGCTCAAAAATTCTGCATAAAAGTTTTGTTTAAAAAAAAATGCCCCCCTAGCTTAAAGGTTCATTGAAGCAACTGAATAAATACCCTTCCTAGTTACAGCCAACAGCCCTTCCAAGCATGCATTGGCCATTTTGGGAAGTTTTTGAGCACATAAACCAATTGCAGCAACCGTATCAGCAGCAAATCTCCTATCTAGATCTCTGATATAATCCTACATATAAATTAAAAATAAGCATCAACATCTATGCTTAAATCCCAAATTCGTACATACACGTGTTAAATTTCAGGGATGAAGAAAGAATATTTTACAGTAACATCATATCATAGAAAGCAAGGTTTAAAAATGTTTGGTTTCCATATATGATGCACATATACATACATATAAAAACTTTCTTTTGGAGGGTAAACACAAAAACATTTTGCAAGCAAGTTAGTGAACATGTCTACACATGCATAAGTGCAAAATCTGAGAATTTCATCCAACTTCAAAAATGTCATTATATTGCTACTGGTGAGTGAGTTAAAAGTAAGATTAGTCTAGGGAAAAAAATTACTTAGCTGCTGCTACTCCATTCAATTATGACGTACTTAATTGTTTAACGTCTCTCCAACATATATCTAAAGAGTGAACAGCAATAATGTCAAACTTCCTAAAGGCACCAAATTTCAGACAAAGTGGGAAAAAAAATACCTGAAACTCTTTGAAGATGGATGGAATAGTTGATTCTGTAGCAATAGAACAGAGAATCTCAAGCTTCAAAGCTTTTATTTGATATGAATCTGAAGAAACGATGAAAAAATCTTCAAAGTATGGAGAAAAGAGAAAAGGCATTGCTTTAGCAAACACCTGAATGTTGCAAAGGACCTACAAAGGTAAATTAATACATATAAGGTCAATGTAATAACAAGGAAAAGTGAAACAGTAGTGAACATTTTATAGAAATCCAACTCTGGATTGGATAAACATACAGAATTCCCGCACAGTTCAATAAACATAATAAAATATATGGAGTGTAATCAACTGCATTTTTTTGCTCAAACATTGAACTGAAAATGAATTTGATTGCATCAGAATACAGCAGATACCACAGCCTAAATATTTTTTTACACCGTTGTAACACAGTATCATACCGGCAAGAAGCCCCACAGTTGAAGCAAGTCTCAAAAAGTCAAAAACTTAGAAAAAACACATTAATGTGATCGAGATATTAAAGGAAAGATGTGTTTTAGGCAAACATATCAGACAGTGGGCATACAAATGAAGAACTATCCAGTTAACCAAATTATCTACAATTCAGTTGTGCAACAAACAAAAGGACCCAAAAAAAACTACATATTTATTGGGTTTCAATCAAAGTTCAAACTGGTTCCCTTAAACATTTATTAAAGAACCTTCCTGCAACCAGAAAAAGCGAGTACAGAAAACTTTTACTTAATCACATAATGCATCTTGAGGCTTTAGCAATCAAAGCCCCCTTTCCCTACTTCACCTAACACATATTAGTTTCTTGTAATAATGATAAAAAGTGTATATGGGTTAATACATAAGACAAAAATATCTTGTTCAAATGTTTATACACCTCCAAGTATTCAAAGCAAGTAAAATGGATAAAGGAAATGCTAGGTACCACATATCTTGAAGTATTAGAAGATCTCAGCAAAAATAGAAGTGGTTTTACAATTCTTCTGACATCCTCACAGGGTGCCATAATCCAGTGGACACCAGCTGCTGCCAGTACAACTGCACTGTTGTTACTCCATAGCAGTGGCAAAGTGCACTGGAGCAGGATCTTCACATCATCATTACTTTTGCCAGAAGTAAACTTTGCATCAGTAAAGTCAGAAGAAATCATGTTGGTGCAACTTGACCGTGATAAGTATTCATCAGGTCCTTCAACATAACACCTGGATACCATACTTGCCAATTCAGTGTCATATTTCCAACTTACACTGCTACTGTCTTTTTCTAATGAAAATTCAGCATCTGGACCATCCTTTTCAGACTGAGAACTATCCTTTCCAAGCAAAGAGAACATTATAGATTCCTTTACTAGACCGTGCTTTGCTATTGCATAGCGCAAAAGGATTCCAATAAGAACTATCTGACCCCACTCTTCCACGTCAGGAAGAACCTCACACAACCTTCTATAATTTCTTCCAACCAAAGCATAATTATTGGGACAAACAGAAGTAAATGCAGCAGCAGCAGCTCCAACTACACCAGGAGAATGGTCACCTAATAATATTCCAACAATCTGCATAAACAAGACAATGTAAATCCACATATCAAACCATATTCACTTTTTATGATTAATGATTGATGGTAACATAGCCATTTCAAATATCCTATGAACGGTGCTTGGAAAACCTAGTCTATTGATAAAATATATACTAGAATATGCAAACATTTCCAATCAGTCAGGTAGACTTTTGCCTAAGTGACAATAAGCAAAGAAGCACGTCATACAAAACTTCTCAACTGATTGCCAATACCTCTTCAATTGTAGAAGAATGTTCCTCCAGATGCAAATCATGTAACTTGGGAAGAGCATTGGCAGCGCATTTTCTGACATAAACAGATGGATCTCTAGCACACTTGCCCACTGCCACCAAAACAAGAGGCGCAATTACATGTAGCCGGATTCCTGCCATAGTACGAAGTGCCCAAGCCCTCACCAACGGATTTGGGTCTCCCAAATCCTTCTGGAAGGAATTTATTGAGAGCAAAGCTTCACTTGGACGCCTAGAAAGAGAATTGCAGGACTGAATAATAAATAACAAATCTATTTCTTACATGGTCAGGTAGAATCAAGTTAAGCAGAAGTTCATCATTTATCCCAACGTGCAACTAATGCGTAATCTCTCAACTCAAACTTTTATCTAACCTCCCCCCGCCCAAATAAAAAAGAAAGACCAAGAAAAATCAGGAAAAATAAAATAAAACTTGATAAGACAAGAAATTAAGAGTAACCTTGCAATAGCATTGGCAACCATAAAAAGTTGAACCACTGTAGCTGGACATTGTCCTTGATTTAATTTCCTAGAAACTAAAGGAGAGTTGTTCAACTAACCACCTTCTAGATTAATAAAATTATAAATTATATAGGGTACGAAGGGAGGGGACCTTCCCATATTTCGATCCACTCTGCAAAAACCCATAGACTACACTATATATTTGCAATTTGAAATTCTTTGGTGCGCGAACAATTCTTACTATGGACAAGACCTTCTAAGAAATTATTTCACAGAAAATTACATTTACATTACTCACTTTTCAGCATAATGCAGCAAGTACAAGTAAACCAGCTTCTTTACTTCCAATGACTGAGATGCCACATTTTTAACTACCTGCAATGCCCTTGATCAGAAAGAAGAAAAGGGCACATATCAAAACAAGTAACAAAAAACAAATTATTGTAAGTGATAACTTGAATTAGAATTTTATATAGTACATAGAATTTAATTGCTTACATCAAGAATGTAAGTGATAACAAAAAACAAGTAACAAGTCACGATCGGATTACATCAAAAATCAGCTTTAAGCCCTTATCTTTTCACTATTATTATGGATGAATTGATAAAAAACACACAAGAGGAAATCTTCTAGTGTATGATGTTTGCGAATGATATAGTGCTCATAGATGAGACCCGAGAATGAGTTGAGAGGAAGCTAGAGCAATGGAGAAGTGCATTGGAGACGAAATACTTCAAAATTAATCGGAAGAACACTGAGTATATGCATTGTAAATTTAATGAAATTAGTAGGAGGAAGCAGATGAACGTATGTTTAGAAGGCGTTGCCATATCTAAAAGCACACATTTTAGATACTTAACATCTATCTAAGTTGTAAGTAGGATGTTGCTTATCGGATCAAAACGGAATGGATAAAATGCTTCCAAAGTATTATTTGATTAAAAGATTTCACATAAACTAAAAGGAAAATTTTATGCGGCCATATTAAAATAGAATGGGTCAGGGTTAAAGTCGGAGTTGACCCTGTGGAAGACAAGTTGAGACATGGGAGGATAGTTTGATCATATACAGCGTAAGCCCGTACCATGTGACTAAAAAAAAAAAAAAAAGGTAGGCCTATTCTACATTCAACATAATATTGAGTTCTTAAATATATCTGATAATTAGAGTACACAGAATGTAATTGCTTAACATGTTATATTCTCTCAAATTCAATCTCTAGAAATTGAAGATCGTTCAAATTATCAATTTGTTTCTAAAAATTTCAACTAATGAAAATAAATTAATAATGTATGTGGACCTGAGGGAAGAAATTGGAAACATCAAAGCCTTGAGCGATGAGAGCGAGGAGGCGCTTAAGAGCTTCACATTTTTCAGAATCAAACTTGCTATCGAGCAAAGGAGCAATGTTAACATCCTCTGGATCGTCGTATAAGTGAGCGTCTGTACCTAACCGAAACATGATCGTCGATGCTTTGCTTAGTGTCTCAGATGTGGCGCCGAATTGAGGGAACATCTTTATCTCTCTGATTCTACTTCCAATTTTTATGCATCGATAGGTTTTGTATTTGATGCTCTAACTAATGTCTAGTGAGTTGTAAATGGAGTTCTTGTACAGGTGGGGCAGCAGGCAGGCGTTTATGAGCCGTGTTTGGGTGTCGAGAAAGAGTAGATCTTATTTGGGAATATGAATGTTTCCCTGTTTGGAAATATAAATTGATCAATTTTGGGGGCGAGGGGAAATCCTTCTTATTTTCTGCTTTTTTAGGGAAAGAAAAAATAAAAACAAAAACAAGCTTTTTTATTTTTTATTTTTTATAAAAATAATTTTTAATAATATTTTTATTAACTAGTTTTCTAAGAATATGGTATTCATGTTGGTTAAGTGTCACATTATATGTTATTTAATTGATATTAATATATTTTTATTAGATTTAAATAAATTAAATAGTAATATATAATTTAAAAAATAAAATTTTATATTATATTAAATATTGTTTGATAAATTCATATGTTAATGCTAAAGTGTCTCGTTACATATAACCATAAAAGTTAATAAATAAACATATTAAATGTTGAATAATTATGATATGATAGTAATGAATAAATAAAATTTTTAAAAGGTTAATTGATACACAGAAAAAAAAAGTATAATATCAATTACTTATATTAAGTAAAATTTAGTTTTTCAAACCTACTCGTGTGAAAATGAGCATATACTAATTCAGTCAATAGGCTATCCAATACATTAGGATTAGGCACTCTAAAATTATGTAGAAAAATTCATACTGAATAGACCTGACCAATGGTTCAAATCGGCCCAGAACTGCCCGTTCATAATTCGCTTAGAGGGTGAACTGTAACCAGCCTGCATATAAGAGATTCGTTTTACAGTTACGATTCGAACGCTTTTGGGCCGTTTACGGTTCCGATTTTGGTTTGGCCCCGATTCAAATGATAATGTATTTAAAAAAAATTAAAATCACTAAACTTTTTTTTATAGAACAGAATAATTACTTCAATTTTTTAAAATCAAATAATTATTTCAATTGATACTACAATAGAAGACTAATTTTAATTTTATTTTTTAAGTATTTTTTTTTCCTTTCTTTTAAATAATTTTAAAATATTTTATAAGATTCTTAAATGATCTATATAAATGATATTACTAAAATTATAATTATTATATAATTTAATTATTTTAAAATTATTTTTTCCATTTTAAACATTTAACACTATTATTTCATACATGATAAAAAATTATAAAATACATAATTTTATATTATATTATATTTTTTTACGGGTTGAACCAGCCCGTAACTGCCGATTCAAGTTCACCAAAATATTGAACTTTAACTGACCCACACTCCTTACGATTTCGAATCAGATCATGAACTGAAATCGTTGACTCGGCTCCAGTTCAGGGTTTGGCGGGGCCGATTCCGATCCGGTTCAGGATTCAAACCGACCCTTGGTCAGGTCTAATATTGAAGTATCTAAACATAAAAAATCAAATTAGAGATTCTCAACAACAATAAAATCATAATTAATAAAAAAAAATTGTAATCAAGCAAAATAATTTCAAAACTTCAATATTTGCAAAAATAAAAGGGAATTTTTATCCCAATTCTAGTAATTAAAATTCCCATCTAAGCTACTTATAACGGAGTACATTAATACTCTTATAATACATGTTAATACATGTCCATTCAAATCTAACACCTTAAACTTCTTCTTTTTTTTTTGGTTTTAACATCTTACTAATAAGTCATGGTAAAAAATTGACATAATAAAACTATTACCAATCTAAGATCCAAACTCCATTCAAATTCAATTACTTTCCTTACTTTTTTTTATACCTTTTGCTTTCTTTATTTTTTAATAACATATTTTGACATAATTAATAATATTTATTTTTTTATTTTAATTAATTATAATCACTAAAATAACCCATATTAAGAAGAATAAGGGGGCAATAATGTATTTTTACAGATCCCCTAGCAATATTTATATATATACTAGTTTTTTTAATAACGTGCTACGCACGTTACTAAAATGTCTGTTGCACAGACAATTTAATTGAGCTAAAATATCCTATTATATATAATTATATTAAATTTTTATGTTGACTAACGTTTTTCCAGTCATAATTGTTACAATAATATTTATTTTTCACTTAATTTTTAAATTTAATTTAGCACTTGTTAAATATTTAAATTGAATTGATCTTTTGATTTGGATTTTGACATTTGATTATCACTTATTAAATTAAAAAAATAAAATACTTAACTAAGATAATAAATAACAATATTTATAATATAATAATAATTTAATTTAAATATAAAAAATAAGAAGAAACTATATTTATTTGTTAATTTATTATCAGTATATTCTTTAACATCATAGTATAATTTGAATTTGTAACAATTAGCATATTACATGATAGTTTTTTTTTTTTTACTTAGTTTTCATGAATTTAATCTTGAGTGATATGAGTTAAATTTTAAATTTTGATTTGTCAAATTAAATTTGATCTTTTATTATATATATTAAAGATAAAAATTTAAAATTATACTGTATTAAATTTTGTGTGATAGCTATGTTTATTTTATTAAAATTTTTTCTTATATCATTTTATTGACTTTTGAAAAATAAATAATAACAAAATGAGAAAATTACAAAAAAAATAAAATAAAATTGCCTTATTACAATTACTTACTTTTTTTTGCATAATAAAACTTATTATTATTATTATTATTATTATTATTATTGAGCACAACCAATGATAGTTTTTTAGGATAATCTCTCCGGAGACATAGTTGGTGAGAAACCGAAGATTAAAAAAAACACATATATTAGACTATTAAAGAATGAGATAACTATTAAAAAAATTATTAGTAGCCTATAATACAATGTTGCATTCCTATTTTTTTTAATAAAATTTATATATTTTAATATTTATTTTTCAAAATTCATATTTCATTCATTTTAGTTCATCATATTTTATTTTATTTTTTTTAAATTTGTTATATTCATATCATTTTTAAAGAATTTCTGTATTTAAATTTCATAGTACTAATATATAAGAAGCTTTTATCTTATTTAAATTTAAAAATACATGCATGTATCAAGTATAGTTTTTCCTTTTTTCTTTATATTTTGCCATGACTTTTTTTTTTGAAAGGCCAAGAAGCTT
>CAOJBK016420926.1:0-15331 GCA_948294925.1 Codiaeum variegatum | reverse complement strand
ACTTTCCAGGTAATGGGTACTAAAATTCCAAAGAAGAGACCAAGTTGGGACTTGGGGTCCTCTTGAATAAATAATAATTTATTGGCCATGCCAATTACCGAAGCCATGCATGTACCATCCTCCATGGCTAGTGGCGGCCATCCACAAACCAGCAAATAAGTAAGCTTTTTTATTATTGCCATGTTTATTTATATGTTAAAAAATCTTTGTTTTCATGCGCAACTTGTATTTGGCCAATTCTTTGGGACCTTGAATTTGAAAATGACCAATCATGTATATATTCTAAAACTTGGTCAAGTTTTGTCTTCATATTTTCAATTATATGAACATATATTTTGATTTTGTGCTATCTATTTTTTTTATCTTTAATTATTTAGAATATTTTTCATCAATTTAAGTCATGGAAAAAAAAAAGAAAATTTTGTTTCATATTGAAAAAGAAATTATTGCCACAGTGATATGAGTTATTGTGCTATTGTCTAATTAACTAGTAAAATCGCTTCAAATGATTTTGGTTCTAGTGTGTCTTTTAGGTATATGTAGTATGAGAAAGAGCCAGTTAGATGAAAAACTTGTTGGAAACCAAGTTTACTAAGTAGGAAATAGATAAAATTACATAAATGAGCAAATGAAAATTACAATAAAAAATTACAAGGAAACAAAATTATTACAAAGTAAAATTAGAGAAAGAACAAAATAGAAAAGAAATAATTGTAATCAAAACAAATTCAATGACTGTAACCACCTACAAAAAATATGTTAGTTTAAATATAAAATAACAAATTAAAAAAAGACAAAACATGAATAAACAAATGAAAACTCGGGACCTATATAAAAAGTTTTCTTAAAATAACTTCATCACCTATTCCTTATTGTAGGTTTGTCTAGTGTTTGTTTTCCAAGATATAATGGGTACTAACTTCTTTGCTCAGCAATAGCAAGAAATCACAACGAACTTTGCAGTGTAAAAACTCAATCAGAAAAATTTTTTAGAGGAAGAAATTATGTGAAATTGTGAGAGTGCAAGTGTGTTTTTCTGCATATTGAACATGTAAGGAAGGCCACAAATTTATAATCATGGGTGGACTTGGAGTTAGAATATTTAAGTCCATGATTTAAATTTTTGATAATGCCCAAATATGCTTATTATTTATAGGTTACAGAATTAAAACCACAATTTAATCTTATAACTGCATCTTCTAATTGACATTTTTGGCAAGCAGAATCTGTCACATGGGTAGCCATACGGTTCGTGTGGGCACCCATGTGGAGTTCTCTTTAGCTACAACCTTAAAGCCTTGCTACATGGTTCGTTGCACGAGGATTTTCACACGGGTCTCCACAGGGTCCGTGGGAGCACCCGTGTGAAAATCCCTGTAGGGCCTTTCTACACGGGTTGTCACATGGTCCATGGCTCAACCTGTGTGTGCAAGGCAAACTTCTAGTTTCAGCCAAAATAATAAAAAGAAATGGAGCAAAAATTGGGCCGGTCCGAGCACATGGATTTGGGCCAACATTCGTGTACGCAGGACGTGCAGATACGGGTGCAAATTTTAGTCTTGGCATGGTCGGGATTTGCACCCACCCCCCTGTGCATGGAGAGAGCCTTTCCCCAAAGGCTTGTTATCCATGAACTTGTGCTCACTTTTCCAATGTGGGACAAGTTTCTATTTCTTTCACATTTGTCAAATTAATGGTGCAATTTTATGAGACAATCACTCTTTCAATAGACTATCATTTTGAGCATATAATATATCATTTCGAAACTCTTACGGCATATAATCCAAAATGTCCATAACCTTCTACTTTTACAAAGTAGGTCACACTCGATATGTGGCTCCAAGATAGCATTTTCTCATGCTATTTTCTAACAATCCCCCACATGAATGAAAACTATCATCAAAATAGAAAAATCGTTCATTTTTTATACCAAAACATTTTTAGTTGATTGAGTTCATCGAATCAAAAACTGCATAGGATAGGTAGGTGTTAGCCTTTTAACCTTCCCTTTTGAAATATATTTATTTTACTGGATGATCAGTAGATATTATGCCTTTGAACTACTCTGCCATTTGAGTAAATGATGATATATTACACACATGATTCTTTTCTACCATTGCTTAGTTCTCATGGTTATATTCATTTTGGCCCTGAACATCTGCCTAATGCTACAAGAGTTTGTAAGAATTGTTTCCTAAACAATTCCTTTTGAAGTGGCCCCACTTCTCTCTCACATAGGTGATTTCTTAGTCAGAGTAATTGCATTACTTAGATCATATAAGAATCATTAAGAGCATAGCTCAACCTTATCTTCATGATATCATTATTTTATCATAGAAATAGACACGAGGATAAACCTTACAATGATCTAAGTAGGTATCTTACAATTATGTTGTTCTTTTGAACTTAGATCTTGGGATCTCCAGTCAATTAGGCTAGGTTTCCTTTGTAATAAGTTTTTAATTCATGGGCATTAGTCACATTCCTTTTGATGACTTTTCTATTAATTCTCTATTTAACCCTTTGGTTAATGGATCTGCTATATTTTCCTTGGACCTTATATAGTCAATAGATATAACTTCAGTAGAAATTAGTTATCTAACGGTATTGTGCTTACGATGAATGTGTCTAAACTTACCATTATACATGTTTCTCGGTGCCTTCCAATAGCATATTGACTATCACAATGTATGTATATTGTTGGCACAAACTTTGGCCATTTTGGAATACCCTTTAGGAAATTTTGAAGCCATTTTGCTTCCTCACCACATTTATCTAAAGCAATGAATTCTGATTCCATTGTAGACATGGTGATTACCATTTGATTAAAGGATTTCCACGATGCAGCTGCTCTAGCTAGTGGAAACATATAGCTTTCTAATATCTGAAATCCTATTAGCATCAAGATATCCTTCTAATACTACTGGTTCTCCAGTACAGTGAAGCGCATAATTACAAGTGTATCGAAGATACCTAAGTACTCTTACAATAGCTTTTCAATGATTAATTCCTGGATTACTCATATATCTATTGAGTTTTCTTATTATATAGGCTAAGTCTATTCTTTTACAACTGGTTAAGTACATCAGACTTGCATAACTCTAGCATACTCCACTTGAGAAATATTTTCTCCTCTATTCTTTAATAGATGTAAACTCGTAACTAAAGGATTCCTTGATACGACTGTATCATCTTTGCTAAATTTGCCAAGAATTTTATCTACATAATAGGCTTGACTTAAAACAAGTCCTTTTAATGTCCTTGAAATTTTAATTCCTAAAATGACATCAGCAAGACCCATGTCTTTCATGTCAAATTTGGACTTTAACATATTCTTGATGGATTTAATCATATGCCCATCACTTTCGATTATGAGTATATCATCAACATAAAGACATAAAATGACATAGCCATTTTCTGTCTCTTTGACATAAACACATTTGTAACATTTTTTATTTTAAAACCAGCTATGATCATCGTATGATCATACTTTTCATGCCATTGATTTGGTGTTTATTTCAAGCCATACAATGACTTCACCAACTTACAGGCTTTTTATTTTTTTTTCGAGAACAATGAAGCCTTTAGGTTGTTCCATGTAGATTTCTTCATTCAAATATCCATTTAGAAATGATGTTTTCACATCCATTTGATGTATTTCAAGATTACGCAATCGCAATTATCATTCGAATGGAGTTTATTCTGGTCACATTAGAATACGTATCAAAGTAATCAAGGCCTTCCTTTTACATATAACCTTTACTTACAAGTCTATCCTTGTACTTATAAGTTGTTCCATCTTCTTTCATTTTCCTTTTGAAAATCCATTTATACCCTAATGGTTTACAACCTGAAGGAAAGTCTAATAACTCCTAGGTATAGTTTTGTAAGGTAGATTCAACTTCACTGTTAATGGCTCTTTCCACAAAGGGCCTTCAGGTGAAGTTACAACTTCCTTGAAGTTTTAAGGTTCACTTTCTAGTAAATAAACATAAAAGTCTAGACCAAATGATTTTTGTGACCCTTGCACTTTTACTACATCTAACCTCAACCTCTTGTTCTTTTTCATGTGTTTCTCCTTCTTGTGCATTTTCTTGATCTTCATTTATACTATTTTCAATAATGGTCTCATCAGATCATTTTAATGCATTAGAATTGTATGGAAACACATGCTCAAAGAATGATGCATTCCTTATTTCTATTATCATATTCTTATGAATTTCTGAGACTTTAGACTCACCCATAAGAAATCAATAAGCACTACTATTTTGTGCATAACTAATGAAAATGTAATCTATGATTTTTGGTCATATCTTTACCTTCTTTGGTGGAGGAACAACTACTTTAGCTAAACACCCTCACACTCGAATGTATTTGTAAGATGGAACCCTGTTTTTTTCATAACTCATTTGAGGTTTTATCCTCTTTCTTTCTAGGTATCTTATTTAAAAGATAATTTGCTGATAAAACAGCTTCACCCCAAAAGTTCTGAGGTAAACCAAAACTTATTAGCATTGCATTCATCATCTCCTTTAAAGTATGATTCTTTTGTTATGCAATCCCATTGAATTGAGTAGAATAAGGAGTTCTGACTCGATGTATGATTCCATTTTGCTCACAAAAAGCTTTAAATGGAATAATATAGTTATCACTTGATCACTCCTTAACTCTCTGATTTTTCTATTAAGTTGATTTACAACTTCATTCTTATAGAGAACAAATTTCTCTAAGGCTTCATCCTTACTTTTTATTAGATACATATAATAAAATTTTGTGCTATCATCAATGAAAATGATGAAATACTTGTTACCAATTCTTGTTTGAATGGATTTGAAATAACATACATCAATATGTATCAAGTCAAGTGGTGTTGTGATTCTTTCAATTATTTGAAATGATGACCTAGTTAGTTTTGCCTTAACACAAGTTTCATAGTTATCTTTTAAATCAATTTGAAAATTGGGAATATGCTCCATTTTAGTCAGTTTTTGCAAAGAACTATAATTAACATGTCCTAATCTACCATGTTATAGATTAGGTGACTTAAGCAAGTAAGTAGAAGAACTAGCTTTATTATTTATTTTTTGTTTAATAGTCATTACAATGAACTTAAAAAGCCTTTGATTGACATACCCCTTTCCCACATAAATCCCATTTTTTGATGAAACAACTCTATCTGACTCAAACACCATTTTGAATCCATGGTTGTTCAAAAGTGATCCAAACACCAAGTTCTTTTTAATCTTAAGGATTTACAACATATTGTTCTAAGTTAGCACCTTTCCAAAAGGCATCTTCAGATCACCTTCCCTGGCAGAGTTTCACATAAATAGCTTCTCTCCATTGTTCAAAGTCTCAAATGAAGAGAATGTCCCTTTGTCTGAGCACACATGTCTTGTAGCTTTAGTATTATTCCACCATTCTTTTGGATTTGATCCAACCAAGTTCACTTTAGAAATCATAGCACAAATATTAATGTTTGAAACATCATTAGCAATGTCTTCCGCTACATTTTCCTCAGGATTCTTCTTTGGCAATCTACATTCTGAAGCGTGTGACCTTTCTTGTCATAGTTGTAGCATTTACCTTGGAAACTTGCTTCCTTTTTGGAGAACTCTCCATTTATTATTACAAACAATGTTTCTTTCACCACAAAGGTGACAACAGTAGCCACAGAAGTTGTTCCATTCACCACAGAGGTGACATTAGCATAGTTTACAGGAGGGATTTGTCCTTCCACAATAGAAAAATGAGGATCATTTTTCATCTCAACAAATAATCTGTTTTAAGATTTTAGGAAACCAAATTTACTATAATTAGTAATAAATTACATTGTAGGAAATAGATAAAATTACAGAAATGAGCAACTGAAACTACAATAAAAAAATTACAAGGAAACAAAATTATTACGAAGCATACTAGAGGAAGAACAAAATAAAAAAAATAAATCATAAATTAATAGTAATAAAAACAAATTCAATGAATATAAACACCTGCAAAAAATGTTAGTTTAAATAAAATAACAAATTAATGGAAGATAGAACATGAATAAACAAATGAAAACTTGAGGCATGTACAAACAATTTCTTTAAAACAGATTCACTACTCATTCCTTGTTGTAAGTTTATCTATTGTCTGTTTCCCATAATACAATGGGCACTGACTTCTTTGCTCAGCAATAGCAAGAAATCAAAACGAACTTTGCAGTGTAAGAACTCAATCAGAAAAACTTTTGAGAAGAAGAAATTATATACAATTGTGCGAGTACAAGTGTGTTTGTCTGCCTATTGAAAATAGAAGGAATCCCACAAATTTATAATCATGGGTGGATTTGGAGTTACAATATTTAAATCCATGATTTAAATTTTTGATAACTCCTAAATCTGCTCATTTTTTATAGGTTACAAAATTAAAATTACAAGTTAATTCTATAAATGCATCTGATAACTGATATTTTTGGCTAGTAGAATCTGCCCCATGGGTTGTCATATGGTTTGTGTGGGCACTCACGTGCGGACTGCTTTTTAGCTACTGCATCTGGCAAAACCTTAGGACCTTTCCACACGATCTATGGGAGCACCAGTGTGAAAAACCCTTTAGCTACTACCTCTGGTAGTAGCTTAAGGCCTTTCTATATGGGTTACCACATGGTTCGTGGCTCAACCCGTGTGTGGAAGACAAACTTCTAGTTTCAGCCAAAATAATAAAAAGAAATAGAGAAAAAATTGGGCCAGTTCGATTGTTATCCACTTAAAATTGGAAGTCTATATATATATCCATGAAATTTTGCTCACTTTTCTAATGTAGGACAAATTTCCATTTCTTTCACATTTTTCATGACAATGGTGCAACTTGGTGAGATAATTTCCTATTCACTAGACTATTATTTTGAGCATATAATATATCTTTTTGAAGTTGTCACAACATAGAATCCAAAATATCCATGACCTTCCACTTTTACAAAGTAGATCCCACTCAAAATGTGATGCCAAAATAGCATTTTTTCATGCTATTTTCCAACATAACTTTTAAACTTCACTAGACCCTTTATGCTAGGATTTGAACATCTTCAATAGTCAGTCAATGGCAACTGACAACCACATTTGATGTAACCTAAGGCATCATCTCTTTAGTCCCTCGGCTCACATTAGCAAACAAGTCTTGCTGACCCTTTTAGTGTGCTGATTGTAACTTCCTTGCCCATATCGGTAGCTCCTCCACCGGTCACTGCTGCAAACAGCTTGACATATGCAACGTAAACAATAGATACAACAACTGCAATTTTGGCTCCTGTCTAGAAAATTCATAGCATTAAAGCAATAATATTTCAGCCAAATACTTGCTCTCCACTAGCCTTTTAGTTATATTCATTGCCAACTCCTTTTGATCCAATGAGGAGCACATCATTGTATATTCGAACCCATTGATGATAGATTCTCTAGGTGATGATGTCGAATTCAAATACAAATGAAAATGGTTTTAGAGGTAGCCAAAGACTTGACTACACCTACATTGCAACCTATTGATCATGGACTCAAATCTAAATTTGATGCCACTCTAATTAATAAGGGAAGATTCGGTTTCATTAAAATTGATCATAAAATTTATGAGCAACAATTATCTCGGTGTAAATATGATCTTATTGCAAGGATTATTCTCATGAAAGATGATTCTTCATGAAAACTTATTTATTCAAAAAAGAAACTATCTGCAATTTGGAGATTGAATAGAGATTAGAAGCCTGCCTCCTTAGATCATGGATTTTATCAAGTTCTATTTGATTCAATGAAGGATAAAGATCACATATGGAGGATGGGATTTTTTCTTTTAAACTCAAAAATTTTACCCTTACAATAATGGAGTTCTGATTTTAATCCTCATGAGATAAAAAATCTACTCATACATAGGTTTGAGTGAGGTTTTATCACCTTTCAATGGAATATTGGCATATCTGGATTCTTACTAATATTTTAAAAAGTATTGGGATCTTTCTCCGTATTGATTCTGCTACGCTTTCTAGTGAGTTTGGTAATTATTCTAAAGTTCTTATTGATGTTAATATGATTTCATTTTTTTCTGAAACTTTGATGATTGAACAGGTTAGTAAGAGTTTTTTTTTATTGATTTTGAATATGAGCAATTAACTCCATTATTTATTTTTTGCTCTAATATAAGGCATATGATCATTTGAACTATTGATTGAATAAAAAGATGGAGGTCTAGGAGGATAGGAAGCGAGCTAGAAAAGTTTAAACTAAATCATATCCTTATGGACAACCATCATGCCTAAAGTTCACTATGTTTGGAATCCTTCTAGGACCAATTTTTAAACACTATCAAATAGAGGGAAGGGTATAGTTGAGATACACAAATTCAAGGCAAGAATGCTCAGGAAAGGGCTACTCCTATGTCGGTATCTAATAAATTTGCATGTTTGGATATCATTGTTATTTGCACAAATAATGAAGACAGAACTATTATAGGTCAGTCTTCTAAGATAGTATCTATTGAGTTTAGAGAGCCTATCCAACAGACACTAATGTTGGTCCTTTTGTTCCTTATAAAGTTTTATGCAGGATTATTCAATTAGGGAAGAACAAGATTGGGAGCATGTCTGAACCAAGAAGAATAGATATTCTGATGTGTCGACGACCTTCACCAGGCTAGTGTGGATCAGAAAGCCACCATTGAGATTTAGATCTTTTTTTTGTTGGTTTCTTATTACTTTTATGCTTATTCTATTTATCTTTTCCTCAGTTCTTTTTTTTTTTCATTTTTCTTTTTAATAATATGGAGTTTGACCCAACTATACTAAAAAAAAAGGACAATTTGTAGTTAAATACAATTTTAAAAGTTGTTGGTTGAAGTTTTTAATCTTTTATAATTTAGATTAAAATGACAGAAAAACTCTATAAATTCTTATAAAATTTCTAAAATGCTATCAAATATTTTTTATTCTTTTTATAAATTTATTAAATGTATATAGATTATAATATCGATGTGTAAAGATTAAAAAATCATGTGATATTACAATATAAATGTATTGCAAAATTAATCTATTTGTCCAATAACTATGACATTTCATTAATGGCCATTAAAGGAGATTAATCCATGTTACTCTGACTCAAATTCAAAAATCAGTTGTGCAATTCAATTAATGACCATTAGTTACTTGACTCAAGAAATTCATAGTCTCTATTCAAGATCATTAACGACCATTAGGGAGTATTAACAAGTGTTAGCCCTCCAAGATTTAAAACCTAAATAAAACTATAATTGGAAGGGAGGAGTGGAGGAAGTGAGGATCTTGTCAATTTTACAAAGGCATTATTATAATTATGGAACACTCTCCTCCTCACATCTATGGCTTTCTCCTCCTCACACAACTAAGATTATACATAATACATGTATAGGATGGGATATATAGTGTTAGCTCTCCACTACCCCTAAGTCAAGTAATTGGCAACGTGCTGTCAGATGAGTGAGCCAACCTAGAGTGAGCATATGATTTGTACTCATGGAAAGAGGAGTCAACGGCTCCATAGGGAAGGAGCTCTATGGACACTAAAGGGCAGAAGGCATATATTGTGCATGCTTCTTATACGAAGGTTGCAGTATAAAGGGATCTTATGCCATCTGAATCCCCCAATTGGCTAATATGTCGACCATGACTCAAATAAGTCCCTTAATAAACATTAATAGTTGGCTTGGAATGCATAATACGGGATAAGTTTTGCCTATAAATGTGAGATTCTAGGTGCATCACATGCCTTAAAATCTAAGGACGTGACATTTGGTATCAGAGCTTAAAAGCCTTGTGTTTGAGAGATAAATAACAAATGATGTTGTAAAGAATTTGGCTTTATGGAATGCGGGTGAGAAATTATGAAGCGGTCATATTTGTTGTTAGCCATGCAATTGGCGAACTACGAAGCAAACCATTTGGCTTGTAGATATGGGCATATAGAAAATCTTTAAAAAATTTGGGTTATTTATATTGTGAACTAGTACAATAGGTAGAAGCCGAGAGAGCCTAGTTTACTTGAGCTATGAGAGCACTGTGGTAGCCAATGACTTGGTGGCTATGAAAAAGCAATCACTTGTGCATGTGGGGGTGTTAGGGCTTGCAAGAGCCTTACATGTATGATGTGAATGTTGAATTATGAAATAAATCAATTGCGCAAATGCATATTAAAGGAGATGTCTTGTGTTTTCCTCACTTAACTATGTAAGGTTGTGGACATACGGGGTGTGTAACTGCAGGAGCCTAACTCACACACTAACTATGTGATGTGGTGAACACTTACAATCTTACGAAAGCTGAAATCGGTGATGACATTGTAATTGGTCTATAATATGTTAGAACTTTCAATAGCAAGATAAACTTGCTAGAACCCCTAACGGGGAGCAAAAATTTGAAACAAACATCAATATGAAAAAAAGTAAAAGTGCAAGCCATTGTTGTAGGCCCTTGATAGAAACATCAACGCATGACATATGCAAGTTGTGATTCGATAATGCGATTAGATATATGCCAATCTGGTTGTCCTTCATTGAAAATCATAATGCCCACTTTAGGTAAGTGGAGATTAATGGATTCAATGGCAAAAGGTGTTGAACCTATTGACGATTATGAAAATGGTTTTGTGGAGGCAAGGAAACAAATTATGGACTGTGCAATCTAAGTTAAGACACCCGTCAAAATAAAAGGCTAGTGAGCATATGATTGTGCAAATTCGGTATTTGCTTGAAAAAAATCGGCTAATATGCCTTCGGATGTGGGAAGGTGTAATCTTGATACTTATTTATGCTTATAGGCTAAGAAAATCAAAATAATGGTTAGTGAACCCCGATTATGGTAGATTGATAAATATTGAGTAACGTATGCTAAGTAGCCTTCAAACTTGAGAATTTATGATACAATATTATGTTGGCTAAAGTGCTCAAATCTATGATAGAAGGCCTGAGGGCCGATGCAAAATTTTCACTTAGTGTATAAGTAAAAAATGTGATGGTGATGTTGGCTTAGAGAAAGCCACAACTTTGTTAGTTGGTTCACCAATAAAGCAAGAGGTGACTATGTGATAGGAAAAGAAAGTAAGAAAGTAACAAAAGAATATGATGAGAAGAAAACATTATGTCTGTGGTGGACAATAAAAAAAATGATGAGTATGTAGACAAGAAAAGAGAAAACAACACAAATAGAAAAAAAAAAAAAAAAGAGTGTCCACAGTTCACCAATAAGGCTTGAGATAACCAATAATTTAAGGAAAAGTTCAGCAGCTCGTGTGTCACATATACATCAATGGGCTTCATGCCTTCCAATTGAGTGATGACTCAATACCTCAGTTTCATTTAATTCAAATGGCACAAGGCTCGTTAAATGAAATTGGAGACTAAAGGTCATGTATCAGTTGATGACTCAGAAGAGTCATGTTTGAATATGTGATCTATTAAATTTTCATTCAGGCTATAGAATAAAGGGAGCAATACTATGTAATAAATCAATGATAGAAGAGGCTAAATAGGTGCTAAGGTGATGCTAGATATGGCGAGTTTGATGCTAAAATGTCGTGAATAGATGATGATATCAAGATATTGGGTGAGATGACAATGACATAAGTAATATATTGTACAAGATTCAATATTGGATGTAGCAAATCAGGTGGAGAGCTCATATGTTGTTGGTAACACATTATACAATGACATATGTTAAAACAAGTGAAAAATAAATGAGTCTACATACAAGTGAAATTCTAATATCATAATGGAGTTTCAAATATTTGCCTTAGCGGATTATGAGGCAGGTCGAGTCGTAGGTCGAGCCGAGTTGAGTATAACTCATCAATGTCATGGTGAATCATCATTTAAAAAAACAAAAAAGTAATGATCAATATTTTTGATACATGAAATAGATGAATAATTTGGGCAAAGAGATTAGTTTACATTTAGTATGTTTACACAAATTTAGAAAATTAGAGTCACGTAAAAATGACATATGACAGTGACGTAAAAATGACATGCTAACCTGTCAAATACATTCTATGTATCGGTACTTATGAGAGTAGAGTGAAGAGTTGGGAGAACAATAGTCATTGTCACCAAACAAAAATACAAAAGCTGAAAACAAATAAGAAGCTGGTTTTAAGCCAAGCCACAAAGCTCCGAGCCGAGAACAGCACTTGCAAGTTGAAGCCAACAATGATGATGAATCTAGAAAGAAATGGTTGGACTCTTCTTTCCTAAAAATCAAAATCAAAATCTAACGGCTGAGATTAGTTGCAGTCCCCTGCAAGCTTATCTGCTCTTCTATCACTTGTGGTTTTTTAAGAAATAAAACAAACGACCAAAGTAAGATTTTTTCTTTTTTTTTTTGCAGACTATAAATTGTTAGCCTTTTTAAAGTGGGACCAGCCCGCCATTAGTGCCATTCTTCCTCTCTTATTTAGCTCCCTGTTGTTGCTCTTAGTCAATCCTAAGCTTAAACCTTGTCAACTCTCTCTCTCCTCTGTTTTCTCTCTCTACTGATTTGTATGTAATTCGTTATTGTTTTGACAGAATTGGAGGTGGGTTTTTCATTTCTTCATGTTCTTGTTCATGGGTTTTTGTCGGTTTTCATTTTTCTTCTCTTTTAAAAAATTTTTTTTTTTGAATTATTTGTATTTTTTCATTATTTTATTTCTATTTCCAAATAAAAGTTGGTTTTAAAGGCAATTCATTGGTGGTGTGTTTGTTTTCTGGATGTAACCTTTTGTTTGTACAAAAAAGAAACTATTTTTCATTTCACACTTAGATCTACCCTTTTGTTTTTCTGTTCTTTTAACGTTTTTTATGAGCTCAAGTTCCTTATTTTTTTGTGATCTGTAGGGAAAAAGCTTCAAAAGGGTAACTTTCTTTTTCCTGATTTAGTTTGATGGGGATTTGCTTAAGCACCCAAATTAAAGCTGAGAGCCCATTTAACACAGGTATACTATAAATGTTCAACTCCTTTTTGTTCTTTATTTGGTTTTAAATATAGTTCTGCCTGTTTCATTTTTGGTTGATTTGCTTCAATTTTTGTTTTTGGTCCATTCAAATGATTGTGGCTTGTTTCTTTCTTTCATTTTGCTTCCCCTTTTGAGAATGCTTTACTTTCTGTTTTGTGGGTTTTAGCTGTTTTCAATTTTGAGTCCAGTTGTGTATGCTTGTTATAATGGAGTAGTTGTCTTTTGTTTGACAATTATCCTTTTAGTGTTATTGGATTGATATAGCATGTTGAGTTTAATATTGTGAGATTGAAAGTACTTAGAAAAATTGATACCTCTTCTTTGTCACTATGGCTGTTTTGATTGCTGACAAATCTTAAAGAAAAGGACAACCAATTTGATTGGGTCGGCTATATGGATTCACTTTTTCCACTCGGAGCGATCTTGAGTTGATAATGGATGGGAAAATTTTCAAGTTAATGGCAATAACCACCAATTAATATAGAGATTACTAATTGGCTTGTGCAGGGGTGAGTTCAAGGTATGTTAGCACAGATGTGAATGATCATAGTGTAAGTAGCAAGGTCTCATCGGCTTCAGTGCCAGCAACTCCTCGAAGTGAAGGTGAGATCTTGCAGTCATCCAATTTGAAGAGCTTCAGTTTTGCTGATCTCAAGACGGCTACCAGGAATTTCCGTCCTGACACAGTCGTAGGAGAAGGTGGTTTCGGTTCAGTTTTTAAAGGATGGATTGATGAACATTCATTTGTTGCTACTAAGCCTGGAACTGGAATGGTTACTGCTGTAAAAAAGCTTAACCAAGAGAGTCTCCAGGGTCACAAGGAGTGGCTGGTGAGTTCATCTTTCTGTTTTAGAGGAGTGATCTAGGATTATAATTGATTTCTTTTTGTTTGAAAGAGACCATCAAAGTAAGGTAAAGTTGGAAACTTTGCTGGTACCATCAAATATCCACATGTAGGATTGACCTTGTTGTTTTGTTGGGGATTGCCATAATTACAATTGTGGATGCAGATGTTTGCTTATACGCTTTTGTTTTCTCCCATTCATCTGTAGGCTGAAGTAAATTTTCTGGGGCAAATTTATCATCCTCATCTTGTGAAGCTCATTGGCTATTGCCTAGAGGATGACCACCGGCTTTTGGTGTATGAATTCATGCCTCGAGGAAGCTTAGAAAATCATTTATTTAGGAGTGAGTTTCACCTTGTACAGAACAATGTTGGGTTAAACTGGCTTCAATGAATATTTCAAATTCACAAACTTTACTTAAATTGTTTTTTCTATCAGGAGGGTCTTACTTCCAACCTCTTTCTTGGAATCTACGCTTGAAGGTTGCTCTTGGTGCAGCAAAAGGGCTTGCATTTCTTCATAGTGCTGAAAATAAAGTTATATTTCGGGACTTCAAGACTTCTAACATTCTACTTGATTCGGTATGTATGGCATGAGACCGAATAGTTTTATACTTTCACGATGTTATTTGATGGTTCCAAAAAATCTCACTCACTCTTTTAGCTCCTCTCAGAATTTCTTTTGTGATACTATTACAGAACTACAATGCAAAGCTCTCAGATTTCGGGTTAGCTAAGGATGGGCCGACAGGTGATAAGAGTCACGTCTCTACAAGGGTTATGGGCACCTTTGGCTATGCAGCTCCAGAGTATCTAGCCACAGGTATTTTGCTTAAAGTAGTTTACGAAATAAGATGATTTTTCTTTTTATATTATCTAGACTTGTATGTAGAAACGTTCATGTTCTTGCTTGTTTTTAATTTGTGCTGTATGTACATGATGTGCTAGTTCTTGTAATCACTTGAACTTTCCTGCTGTTTAGGTCATTTAACTGCAAAGAGTGATGTCTATAGCTTCGGAGTTGTTTTGCTAGAGATGTTATCTGGCAGGAGAGCAATTGACAAAAATCGTCCAACTGGAGAACACAATCTAGTGGAATGGGCTAAACCCTACCTAGCAAACAAACGAAAGGTTTTCCGCATCCTAGACAATCGTCTTGAAGGACAATACTTAATGGATATCGCTTATAAGGCATCTGCCCTTGCACTACGTTGCCTATCCATAGAACCCAAGTTTCGGCCGACCATGGATGAGACTGTGACGTCATTGGAGCAACTCTACGATCTGAAAGAAACTGGAAACACTAATACCCTTTCAGACAATGCAGCAAGGAAGCGTAGGCATAGTGTGGATGTTGTCAGCAATGGAAGGGCTGCAACTGCTTATCCTCGACCCTCGGCTTCCCCTCTCCATGCTTGAAAAAGTGATGAAGGAACTTGACCAAGTCTACATCTCTTTATAACTCAAATTCTATACAATGCAGGTGTGTTGGCAACTATAT
>CAOJBK016418636.1:0-19132 GCA_948294925.1 Codiaeum variegatum | reverse complement strand
GTAAACAATGGTCGGGAGGATCAATCTTTAAGCCTGACGAGGATCATTTGATGTTCAACTCAGTGGACTAAATTTTAATAAACGCTTTAAGATTCTTATGAACTAGTAAAACTATGGGAATTCTGAGAGATAAGTTAGAGAAAGGTAGAAGAAGAAGGCTCAAGATACCTTAAAAAGTTGATGTGGCGAGTATTTTATAGGCTCCAGCTGTGCGGAGTAATTGAGATCAGACAGTTCAAATTAAACATGAAGAAGTGGTCATTGTTGATGATAATCCCTTTTTGTTAATGACGTGCAATCTTTTGGAAAGCAAGAATGAAAGCTAAGAAAGGTCCCCTTCTTCCAGAGTGTCCTTTCTAAATTAGAAAAGCTGACTTTCGTTGGAAGAAGAGGATTCTAGGTCAGCTCCAATCCGTAGTAGAGCAGCACTGCCCTAGTCCGTCATAAAAAATAGAATGGATTCCCAATAGCTTTTGACTAGATTCAAGTTTGACACAAAATGGGGGGTGTTGCTTGGAGAGAATGTCTGTGACATAGATGCGTTGTGGTAAAAGAAATATTGCACCTTTGTAATTGGGTAGTTGGCCTATTTTGGCTTGACTCATTTACAAGTCCTTTATATCCCGAACCACTTATTTGGGGTATGCTCTTCAGGAGGAGGATGAACCATAAATATGGATATTTTTCCTTTTGGACTTCGCTCAGTCCGAAGCATGCCTTCCTTCTACTTTCAGCTTTTCCTTAGATCTCTTAGCTAGTGGGTCTTGTTGATGGGCTTGGGCTCATTCCTGAGGCCGATTGGCTAGGGTCAAATAGCCTCGAGCTGAAACCCTATCAATAGCCCTTTGTTTCCATAAAACCATGTTCTACAAGCAAGAAAGCCTTTATGGAAATAAGTTCCTGTCATTCAAGTCGGCACCCATTCCATCAACCTTCTCTTGTCAGTCGTGATTAGAATTCATGTGCCGAGGCATCCCCCAAAAATTCTCTGCAAACACTTTTCCCGAAGAATCCAATCTTTTTGTCAAACGTCTCTCTCAGTTCTTTCTTAGGCAGTGAAACAATTATAAACGGTTACTTGTTCTTTAATTGCGCAGCCATCATTTCCATTTTTCTTGGCACACTAATTAAGATACCATCATTGCCTCATTTTGAAATTTAAAATGCCTAACTATCATTGGTTAGTGAAAGGGTTTTTCCTCCTGAAATGACACATGTCTTCCATTCTTGAAGCTTCCTTTACTTATAAATATCTCTCCAATTTTTCCCAGTTGTTCACTTTACCTTAACTTTAGCATTATTCCACTAAAATTTTTCTAGAGAGCTCTTTTTCTTCTTCCTTCCTTCCTTTATTTTCATAGAAAGCTTCATTCTCTCTACAATATCACCCAAGAATAGAACCATAATGGATGGTTTTATGTCTATTGCCAAACAAAACAAGCCTGAAAAGAGGCACAAAAGCAAAGGTGTATCTTAAGAGGCCCCTGAGCCTTAAAAGAAGAAGATCAACCCATGGCCTGCTTACTCCATGTTCAGTTCTCATTAGGACTATTGGATTGGTGATCTATGCCCCTTATGGCAAGTATATCCCCCATTAATTTCAATAAGTGGACAAATTTTAAAGCCAACACCACAAACTCTATTCACTGTCATTGTATTACCATGAAACTGCCTAAGCTGGATGAGTGGATAAAAGATAGTGTGAGAGAATTCAAATTGCCAAAAGACAATGAACACCATATAGTGTTCCTGGATCAACTCTACGATGGCTTGCTCTTTCCTTCGCCCACCCTCTTTGTGTACATTTTTTGGAACTTTAAGCTAAATCCCCTAATGGTCACCTCTAACAATTATGGATATGCACTACTTTGAGGTAATCCGTTACACTCTAGGATGTTCACAAGTTATGTCCACCATGTTATAAATGTTTTCCATTTTGGTCGTGTTTCTCAGGCTATATATATTGTACAAATGAGTAATACGGGGATAACTTTTTTAGGAACTGGACTAGATGCCCACATGGAATGACAACTTCAAGATTATTCATGTTGGCCCTAAATTTAGTGCCCCTTAAGAGAGGTTTGGCATCATCAAGGGACTGCAAAACTCTAAGCACAAGAAGCACTTATATGCTCCGTATTGGTCGATAGACTATGAACTAGATGGAGCATAGTTCTTGTGCATTAAAGCTATTATATATAACCGGAGGTGCTACAACAAGAAGTTGTTGGTAAGACTCTAACTCAAGTTGAGACTCTTCCTAACATTTATTATAAGCACTCAGGTCATGCTCCTTTATTGTTGTAAAACCTCTACTTCAAAATTATTTATTAACTCTTTATTCCTTATTTTGAATTACATTCAACATGAAATTGGAGGAAGATTTTGGGACCAATCTCCTTGACCAAATTCTACAAACATAGGGGAGCCCATGATTTTGGACTAGAATTCCCATCCCCATTTGGGACTTTACCACTGGCCAGCTCCGATTGAGGAATTATGAAGAAGTTCATAATTCCCTTCGCTTCATAACCAATGACCACCACCCTAAATATCATGCACTCTACTTCTTTGTCAATTAGGAGAATGGTGTTGAAAAGGAAGCGTCTCCAATTATTGACTTTACCATAAATGACATCTCTTTTGGGTTTACTATTATCTGTAAGTTTGAGGATAATAGATTAGTGAACTACAAGTTCAAGAAAGTTGTTCCCTTTTTGGATGCCCTAAACTTCTTAAAGTGGATTTGCACCACTCAAAATGAGTTTCAGAATGTCTTGAATCTCTTACATAAGGGACTGATGAACTGTATTAAAAGTGAGAGCAAGGAGTGTGCCATCACCCTGTTAAGGATGTATGTTGTAGTGCCTCCTCCACCCTCCAGCTGGTCCTAAAGTTTATCCATTATAATCCAAGTTGAAAAAGGATCCTTAAATTGGCTTCGACTTAGACCTCTCTTCTTCCACTTGACTTCTAATGACTCAGACTCTAGTGGATGGTGTCTTGGACTTTTAATCGTTCCTTTACCTCTATTCCCCTTTAACAGTCCAAGATCCTTAAGCCCTTAAAAGTGGTCTACCTAGGATCAGGAAGGTTAAGAGGTCTACTTCCCATTCTAGTCCTAGGCTCTCGACTAAGAGAACCAAAATTTATGTACTCAGAGATTTCCTTTTTTTACCGATGGTATTCTTTTCTTCTTCTTTTTTACTTTGTATGTCTTTTCCTTTGGGTTGTAATTAATTTTGTCTCTTTTTTTTCAGGAGAAGTTGATGCTAAAGCTATTGCCTTCATTACCATGGTGCCTTTTATGGCTCCCGACCTAGTTACTAGGCATATTTTTGCCATCTCTGACGAGGCCCAGGTTCTACCCCTCCTTTGGGACAATGCCTCAACACTTCTTTTGTTGTCTTCCTAGGGAGAGTTCAACAAGCTAATAGGCTTTGATCCTTCATGAATCATTCTCCCCATCGAGGCTGCTATAATAAAGAAAGCTTCCCCTAGAGAGGTGATTGTTGAGGTTTCCACTTCTCTCACAACTGACTCTGAAAGTTTTGTTGGGATTAGTCCTCTTGTTCAACCAAGAGAGAGGTGAGGAGTAGGGAAAGAATCCATGTTCAAAGGTGAGATAAGTGTGAAGTCCTTCCAGCCACTAAGGAATCATTCTAGGTCTTGAAGGTAGTGGACTTGTAGATAATTATAATTGCTGACATTTCCAAACCTCAGATGTCTGAGGCCAACTGAGGGTATTTTTCTTCAAGCCCATCCATATTCCTCTTTTGTTCCTCCTTCACCACTTGCTCTTCTACCTACTAGTTCATTTCTTTCCTTTAGAGGATCGATCACTCAAGTCCTTTCTTCTCTAGCTGAGTTACGGTCAGCCTTGGGGAAATTTCTTTACCCTTTTTCTTTCTTTTAGACTGTTATGCTTTGATCGTTCATATTAACTTATTATTTATCTTTAACATAGGACATTTGTAATTCTTGGGGGGGTGGGGGTGGGGGAGTGCTCAAGAGGATGGATTGGCCTCTATTTGTTCCAAATTCTTTAATAGCTTGATCTTAACTAGGATATATTCTCACTCTCATAATCTTTCTATGTTGAGAGCCAAAAATGCCTAGGCTGAAGCTTTCTAGACCAAGAAGGATGATTTTGCCTCTAATAATGCCTGAGCAGAAGTAATAAAAGAGGAGGCATGTAATGCTAAAATAGAGCTGGAAAACTGAGGAAGGAGATGGAACCCTTTCCCAGGCAATCAAGGAGCTGAAGAAGTTCTTATAGATTGAATAAGACAAGTATTCCAGCTTAAAGAAGAAGTTAGAGTGCACTCGGCCACATGAGAAAAAGCTTTTATAAGACCATTCACTTACCTTGGCTACCTAGAAACATACATCAGCTAGGGCATATGCTCTTCAATTTAATAAGTTGAGCTTCCTACAAACAATTCCTGAAATCCCCATGGTTCATCACATATATATATTTCCTAAGGTTCTAATCATTTTCTCATGGCTTCAACCAGGCCCTGAATGCCATCCATTCTCATTTTTCAGAAAAGGACTAATACTTGACAAAGATGGCTACTATTGCACTAATGGAGGAGCCTAGCCTAGAGCAGTATGTTGAGAATTTAGATATAATTCAAGTGATCCTAATTCTGAGGATGAAGCTCAGGACCTAAGTGGTGCAGCTGGAAATGGGTCATCTAGGACATCTTAGAGTAACTAAAATGGGCTTGTACATATTATTTTTCTTATTTAACATAATTGTGAATATGTAAAGGGGTACTTATTGGAGTGGAACCCTGACTCCCCTTTTTACCTTTCATACATGTAAAGTTTTCCTTTCGTTAATGAAATTTATCATTGTTTTTTATTTATTGCCTTTACTTGTTGATTTCCTTCCTTCTTTTTTTGTTTTTTTTTTCCATTCCTACATGTGTTTCTCACACTTATATCCTTTGTGCCTGAATGAAGTTAAAGCCTTCCTCCTTGATAAAGAGCCTTGCCTTGGCAAGGGCTTTCCTAACCCTTCTCTTTGGGAAGGGACCTTGCCTTAGCAAGGGTTGGGGCTCTTCTCCTTAAAGAGAAACATTTTCTTGATAAGAATTTAACCCTCCTCATTAGGGAGGGATCTTATCTTGGTAAGGGTTTAACTTTCATCTTTGGGAAGACACATTTCCTTAGAAAGGATTTGACCTTCCTCAATTAGGAGGGACCTTTCCTTGGCAAGGATTTAACTCTCCTCTTTGAAGAGAGACCTTGCCTTGGCAAGTATTTGACCCTCCTCAGGAGGGACCTTACCTTAACAACAATTTAACTCTTCTCTTTGAGGAGAGACCCTACCTTAGCCAAGATTTGGGCCTTCTCCTTAGGGATGGACCTTAACTTTGCCATGATTTAACTCTTCTCCTTGGGGAGAGACTCTACCTTGGTAAGGATTTTACCCTCCTCATTGGGGAAGGAACTTGCCTTAGCAAGAATTTTCAATATCAGTGGACATTAAATTTGTGAATATATTGAAGTTCTATCCTTTTCATCCAAATCCTTTAGTGATAATATATTTTTAGGTGTTGAACATTCTAAGTATGTAGAATGTCTTCACCACTCATAGCTACAACTTTATATATGGCTGGCCCTATGACTTTTTCTACCCTGAAAGGGCCTTCCTAATTTGGAGCTAACTTGCCCATGCCTTCTCTTTTTCATATAGCCTCTAAACACTTCATAACCATATCCCCTTATTCGAACACTCTAGCTTTAACCTTCTTATTAAATTACATACAAGCTTTGTTCTTATAGATTGTCTATCTCATCAAGATCTAGTCTTTGATTTCCTTTATGAGATATAAATCTATTCTTCTAAGGGCTTCATTGTTTGCTTCATCTTAAAAGTAGATTCTTCCATAAGGCAATCCTATGCCTATTGAGATCAATGCCTCTATACCATATGTTAAACTAAGTGATGTTTCCCCTGTAGATTCCCTGGATGTGTTTTGATATGTCCATAAGACATGGTGGAGTTCTTTTGCCCAATTCTTTCTGTATCCTTCCAACCTCTTTTTCAGTCCTTGTAAAATGGTCATGTTAGTGACCTCTGTGCGTCTGTTGTTCTGAGGATGGGACAATGAGGAGAAATGGTGCTTTATATTATGCTCAGAGTAAAATTCCTTCATTTCAACATTGTCAAATTGTTTCCCATTGTCACTCACAAATTGGTAGGGGATACCAAACCTGTATATGATGTTCTTCCACATGAATTTAATCACATTATCTGTACTAATTGTTATCAATGCCTCTGCTTATGCCCATTTTAGTGAAGTACTCCACAACTACTAAAAAGAATTTATGTTATTAGCTTTCCATTAAGAAAGGTCTCACTATATCCATCCCCTATTTTGTGAAGAGCTATAAAATGTGGATGGGAACTTTGTCCGTTACTGAAGTTCTCTTTAAGTTGGCAAATTTTTAATAGGATTGGCATTTGTGATTAGTTTTTTTACATCTTCCTTTATGGTGGGGAACAAGTATCATTACCGTTAAAATTTTTTCCTTTAATATGCATCCCACAATATCTTTCATAGATTTCCTTGAGGGCATATTCTACTCCTAAAGGCCTCAAACATCTAAGCCAGGTAAGGAAAAAGCCCTTTTGTACAACTTTCCTTGATGGACTGAGAAATGGAAACTTCTTCTAATTACTTTTTTTGGCCTCTTCAGGGTCTTCAGGCTCTTCTACTTCTTCTAATTAGGCTTTAATGGGGTCTATATAAAGAGGTTCATTTTCTATCTCCATCACCTACTTCCCTTCCTTAATGCAGGGTGTTGTGAGTGTTCCTATAAATACCCTTCTTAGAAGGTCTGTTTGATGTAAGGCAACTAGTTTACTCAAGATATTTGCTAGGGTGTTCTCATTTTTGGGGATTTTGATAAACGTCACTCGTATTCCCTTATCTTTGATCACTTTAACCAACTCTCTAACCCTTTGAGAATATAAAGTCACCTTACCCCCTTTAGCTTTGAATTATCCCTTAACATTTTCAACCATTGGCTGTCATTTGGTGTACAAGTTAAAGGTCTCTACTCTGAGGTAGTTTGCCAAGCTCAATCTTAGATGATTACCTTATTCTTAACTATGTTGTTGATGGCATCAAATTCTAACCTTATGGCATACCCCATAAGATTTTTTTATCTCATTCTTTAGAATTAATCTTTCCCACTTCCCTCAGCACTCCTAACTCCATCTATATAAAAATCCTAGGTTGGGCCCTTGGGCTACTTAGCCTCTCATACCTTGTCATTTATTTCCCCTTTGACTCCTCCTTTTTAATGCTCTCATTTGGGAATGAGAATTTGGAGATGAAATCTGTTAAGGCTTATGCTTTTATTGCCACTTGTAAGTGGTATTTGAGGCTGTGACTTTCTAGCTCTATGCACCATTGAAGCATATGGCCTGAAGTTTTTAGCTTGTAGAGGATTCTTTTTAAGGGGTTGATTTGTTACAACCACTCCTTAATATGCCTCTAGGTACAATTTAAACTTTTTGCATGACAGGACTATGGCACACACCAGCTTTTCAATGGGCCTATAATTTAATTTCATACCTTAAAGGACCTTGCTGAAGTAGTTTATAGACCTTCTGACCCATGATTCCTCCTTGAATAAAACAAAGCTTACAACATATGGTGAGGCCAAAAATTAAATCAGTACCTCTTCCCCTGGCAAGGGTATGCTGAGGACTTGGTCCGAGGAAAGGAATTTCTTAAGGTCTTCTAGGGACCTTTGACAATGTTCTAACCACTCAAAGTCTTCAATCTTTCTCAACTTTTTAAAGGGTGAATTTTTTTTTGCAAACTTTGACATGAATCGGTTTAAGGCTACCGATCTCCTTATGGTATCTATATCTCCTTTACATTCCTTAGTGTGTGTGCATATCTAAAATGGCTTGAACTTTGTTTAGGTTAGGCTCTATCCCTTTCTCACTAACTTAGTATCCTAAAAATTTACCCCCTTATATGAAGAAGGCACATTTTTCCGAGTTGAGCTTCAACCCATATTGGTTTATCACCCTAAAGACCTCTTTTAGGTCCTTAATGTGCTATTCAAAGCTCCTATTTTTTTTTTAATTATCATATCATCCACATAGGCTTCTAAATTTTTTCCTTGTACATCTTTGAAGATCTTCTTTTCTAGCCTTTGATATGTGGTCTTTGCATTTTTTAACCCAAAAGGCATAGAGGTGTAACAGTAGGTTTCCCTTTTTGTGATGAATCAAGTCTTCTCCTCATCATCCAGGTGCATACAAATTTGGTGGTACCCTTATTTGGCATCTAGGGAAGATAACCCTACCTTACTATGGAGTCCACCAATTTTTCAATCATGGAGAATAGGTATGAGTCCTTAGGACATGCCTTATTTAAATTAGTGAAATTTATACACATTTGATAGCTCCCATTGGACTTCTTCACCAATACCATATTAGCCAACCAATTGGGACACTAAACCTCTCTAATGAGGCCTACTTTTAAGAGCTTGTCTACTTCCTCATCCATCATAGCTTGTCTCTCAATTCCAAAGCACTTTTTCTTCTATTTCATAGGCCTGTTGAATGGGTCTACACTTAATAGATGAGTCACCACCTTAGGGCTAATGTCAGACGTTTATGTTGACTATAAAGTTGAGGTAACCTTGCTCTTAGTTAGGAAGACCTTTTCCTAGTCCTTCTCCCTCTCTAATAGTGTGGCATTAACTCTAAGGTACCTTGATGGGTCTTTTTATATAGGTTGTGTTCTTTGTTGGACCTCATTTTTATGACATTTGGACCATGCCCACTTCTTTTGCCTCTATGTTCAATATAGCCCTCCTTCTTAACCGATTCCTTTCTCACCTCTTCCTTAGAAGTTCGATAGACTTCTAAGTTCATCCCATCTATCAAGGGGACTATTACTCTATGTCTCTTTATGTTCATTCTGCATCCAAATCATACAACATATGTCTTCTAAATTGTACATTATAACCAATGGAAACTCTTACCACCATGAACATTTCCATTACGATCACGCTTTTTGGGGCTATGCCTATTATGAAAGGCACTTCAACTATTTCCAAGGAAGCTATGATTATCTAATCTATCGTTTTAACTAGATTGTTTAATTCTACCAAGTCGGACTCTTCAAAGCTCATTTTTATGAAATCCACATCAAACATCTGGTTGACTGAACTCTCATTATCCATAAATACCCTTAGAACTGTGAAATTAATAATTATTATAGAGATGACTATTAGGGCCTAGGCTACCATTACCTTTCTTCTACTAGGATTTTGGTCAAGTTATAGAACATATACTATGGCTTCTCCTTTATTCTGGCTAAAGTTTTGGCCTGATTATTGCTGAGGGTTGCTATAAAGGGGGCCCCCTATTAGAAATGCTATATCTCCTATTGACCCAACATTTATCACTCCCTTATTCTTTTCTTTTTGATCCTGACGTCATCTAACTCTTTCCTTATAGATAAACCCTTTCAAATACCCTTGCTTTACAAGCCTCTCAATCACTTCCATTAATTTTGGCACTAATTTATATCATTCCCATGAGTAGCATGGAAATAATGGGTCTTGTTTCTTTTTTCTAAATCTCCCTAATGGGCTTAGATTTTTACCAAATGTCTTTATTCTAAAAATAAAAAAATGCTACCTCTGGTGTTGTTGTAAGAGGGGTTAAGATAGAGATATCTAAAAGTTCTTTATGAAGTCCTTTTGATCTTAAGAGCGAGAGCTGGTGTGATTAACTTCAAATGTCCATCTTTCTTCTTAGGTTTCTTTTCAAGCTTTGTCATTGCTTTATTTTCCCATTTTCTAACTAATTGGCTATTCTCATAAGCTCATCCTGACATATATATTTTTGAGCTAAGGCTATGGCTGCTTCTAAGGTCTATATTCCACTAAGGGCCTTGAAATATCCATCATGGATTGTTTCATTTTAGAGCGCCTCTACCACTTATGACTAATTAACCATGGTGAATTTTAGTGCCTCCATATTAAAATGAGCTTAATACTCCCTCAAAGATTCTCCTTCATTCTATTTTACCTATTTTGAGGCCTAAATGTTGATTTCTAAAGTGATACTTAACAAAAAATGACTAGAAAGCTCACAGCCAACTGTCTAAAATTTTCTATGCTTCATTCTTATAGTTCATCATACTACGTTGTGGAAGCTACTTTTAGGGACCCTTAAAAGGCCCTACATTTGGCTTCATTACTAGTGCTTTGTAATTCCACTGCATGCTTATAGTCCATAAACTGGGCTATGTGATCAGTTGAACCATTATATTTTTTTAATGGAAGGTAAATTAAACTTGTCTTCCATCTTGTAATTTGATACCTCTTTTGGTGAATAGGGACTTTAATGCTAGGAACAAGTTTATTTCCCCTATAGTATGCCTTTACTCCTTAGACATCTCCTCTAATAGCTTTCAGACTATTTCTCTCATTTGCTGAGGCTAGTGATGACTGGAAGCCTCTTAGTCCATTTCTCTTCTCTTTTTCGGGAGGGACCTTTCTACAAAATTTTTTCTACTACTTTCCCTATGCTCTCTATGTGAGTGCAAGTGAGAAATCTTTATCCAGGACTTCATACTGGGCCTTTGAGTTCTACTTTCCCCCAAACAACTCCTATCTCTCACCTTTTTACTCCTTCTTCTTCTTCTTTCACTTTCCCTTCCCATTGAACTTTCTTTCCCCTCACTTTCCCTTCTACCTTCATTTTTTTATGCATCTCTCCTACTCTTATTTCCTTCCCCTCTTCAAATCTCCTTCCTTTGTTTCCCTTTGAGGCATTAGCTCCCTTACTTGTCCTATGGTTGACCTGAGTCTACCAATAAGCCTAGCCTCCCTCTGTCCGTCTCCTCCCTCTCTCTCTCTCTCTCTCTCTCTCTCTCTTATAGGCCGTCAAAGTTCAAACTTTTATTTAGCATTCTATTTAAGGCATTTTCTAGGTTTAGAGGTGGGCTAAAGTTTATAAGTGGTTGGTTTTTTAGGCTTTTTACACCTTAAAGCAAGGTGCTTAAGAATTGCATTGTTAAGGATAGGTTAGCTTGTGGTGTAGTGGGTGTTTATGGGATTGGTAGTGCCATGCTGCATAGATGCAAAAGATGAGATCTAGATAAGCAAACTTTGGATAATTTCAAAGGGTGAGGCATTCTTAGGTAAAGATGCTAAGATCTTTGGGTTTAGGGTTTTGGAGGTGTTAAGTGGGCTATCAATAGGGTTTTGTATAGTTTCAGTTGGATTTCTCTCATTGTTTTCTTTCACAAATTGAATGGGCTAGCATAAGTCCTAAGAAACTAGAAAAAAGATGATTATGGTTGTAACTAAGATCCAAAATCAACCAAACAATTTCATAGACGATGCCACCCTAATTAATAATTTGTATATCTTTGGATTTCCTGGAGCATGACTTGAGTTGAGCTTCTTTGGGTTTACAAACACAAATAATGATTAGAAAGGTCAGGCTTTAATCCTCATAAGGACCTTCTGACACTTAAGTCAATGAGTTTTAATAGAGGCTCTATAGTTATTATGAACCAGTAGAGTTGTGGAAGTTATAAGAGTTAACTTAGAGAAAAGGTAGAAGATGATGGTTCAAGATATGTTACAGGACTCAGTTGTATGGAGTAATTGAGCTCGAACATTGAGAAGGGGTAACCATTTATGATAATCCCTTTCTATTAATGATATCAAAAGAGTTGATTCGTTAAAAGGAGGGTATATCTCCTTCAGTCTCGACATGGTTGTCAGTTCCTAAAGGTGCTTAGAGAGCACATCTTTGACATAGGTGTGATGTGGAAAAGATAGTACATACCTTTGTATCAAGGTAGTTGGCCTATGATAGCTTGACTCATTTGGAAGTTCTTTATATCTCGAACCACTTGTTTAGGGGTTTAATTTTTAGGAGGTGGACATGCCACAAATATGGGTATTCTTCCTTTTGAAATTCTCCTAGTCTGAAGCTTGCACTCCTCCTACTTTCGGCTTGTCCTTAGTTCTATTAGCCATTGGGCTTTTCTTGATGATGGGCTTGGCCCTATTATTCTTAGACCCATGGGCTCTGAATCAATGGCTTTAAGTCGGACCATATAAAAAATGTGTTTATATCCTTTAACATCAAACTCTAAATGGGTTAAACTTAACTTTCCTTAAGAAAATTGAATACTTCAAGTTTCAAAATAATTTGATTCCCATATACCAAAATCAACAAAAGACTTTTCACTTCTTAGGTAGACTTTCATCTTCAACTTGACTATATCTAGCTCAACGCACTATATAAAGTTTATAATTCTTCATAATTCAAAAATCTATTTTCAAAAGTTTGACAATTATGGGTGCACTAATCTTGTCTAAAAGGCCTAGTCAAATTGACATGACAATATAAAAATTAAAGTTCGTTAGTTATAAGACTTGGTGCTATGAGCATGTAACCTATTTTCATCCACCAAGTCTTTAGTTAAAAAAAATACCACTAGAATCAATGAAGAATTTGAAAATAACAACAAACTAAGTGTCCAAACAATGTGCACCAAGAGGGGGGAATTGATTTATCAAAAACTTTTTGCAAATTTCTTAACTAAAACCAATAAACCCTTTACAAAAAAAATGATTTTTAACACTTTGGATATGATAAAAAAACTATGAAGAATATATAACAAGTGTGATATGAAATTAGAAACCTTTTTAAGAAAGTGTAATAGTAATTACAACAAATAAATGAAAAATAAAGCAACAATGAAAATAATGAAATAAAAGAGATAAGGAGAAGAGATTGCCCAGTGATTTTTATAGTGGTTTAAAGTAAAACTTCCTCCTACATCCACTATCTCAATCAATGCTTGATTGAGGTTCCACTAACCTCAAAATGAAGCCTCCAAGCATCTAGTTCTCTAGGATTTTGCCCTTTTACAATGTCGAACTTCACTCCGAGAATTACAATGGTTTGAGTTTATAATAAAGAGATAAGTCTATAAGACTTGTAATACAATAAGAGTTCTATACTAAGGATGTATGAGTTAAGTTCCAAGGAATAGGTTTTCAAGAATTATAAGTAATAGAGTTTAGGACAAAGTTCTTGAAAATAGAGTATATAAAGATTTTTGCTAATAAGCTTGAGAAACTTGTAAGATTTTTACTCTTGAATGCTCTAGGGTTCTTGCTCTATCTTTAGAGATGATTTAATATATATACTAGGGCTTGGAGATGTTATTTTCAACTTTAAAATGCACATAAAACATAATGATATTGTTCTTCAATGTTCCAAATTTTGTAAGACCTATGTTCCATATGGCATCTTTCTCTTTTGCTTCAATATCCACATGGCATCTTAAGGTAGTTAGGATTTGAATTTTTCTAATGCCACCATCCCACATGACATCTTGCCTTTGGATATGAAAATGCCAAATCTCTTTGAGCTACAATGTAGTGGCTTGGAACAAGGTTGCACGGCATCTTAGCAACCTCCACACAACATCTTAGAGAAAACCTTCTTTCTCCACATGCCATCTTGGGAGGATACCCAAAATTCCTAAGCTCTCTATATGTTTACGCGGCTTTTTAGCACTTTGTATTTTTTTTCCACATGGAGTCTTGGTACATTTGGTGTAGAAATTTTATGTATTGTGCCTAAAACTCATATTTTGAAGTTAGTTTCTCAAGCATATACTTATATAATACTATAATTTCATATATTAACATTTGTATACTCAACAAAGATAAGTTATGCAAATATTACACATTTTAACAAAACTATAGTTTTAGAATCATCAAAATATAGAGGAACTACAATTTTCACTTTTTTATGATCATAAAACTTAGGTCTACTATCAAGAAGTTAAATTTATATAAAGATATGTATGTAATAACTAAACTAAATTTTGTCAATTTTTTTTTTAAAATATGGCATTAACTCCCTCTAACTATATGCATAATGTTTAATAAAAAGTTTGACTTAAATATACTCAAAATATGCAAGATCAAGTATTATAAGGTATACTCAAAAATATATTCTAAATTCACAATGCACATTGATATATTATACTTAAGCATGTATCCATAACCAATTTCAACAATCTTGAACAAATAATTCTCCCCCTTTTATTATCAAGCAAAAAGGGAACAAATAAAACCTGTTAATCAAACATATAAAACCTTTATACCAAAAGATAATCACACTCAATGGCATAATCGATAATTTTAATTACCCTGGGCCAGACTAATATACTTTCTAAGAAGTAATTCAAAAGAAAATTTTTAGAAGATATGGTATACCATAATATAATAGAACAAGGCTACCCTAGGGCTTAGGTGGGCTTGTCATTAAGACAATTTAGAAGATATGGTATGCCATAATATGATAGAACAAGGCTAAAAATATAATCTTAAGGCTTCCGATTGAGGTGGAGGTGGAAATCTTCCAACCAAGTTGCTAAAAAGGTTGTAATGTAGCAAGGTTATAAGTTCTTCATCATTTCATCTTAGTGTGTCCTAAATGTAGCACGGCGATCATTTATTGTGTTAAAGTGACCATTCACCCCTATCTTGAAATTGTCCAATCTAGCACTAAAGCTATCAATCTTAACATTAGTTTCCACAACCATCTTAGGCTATATGATCATACTATAAGGATCAAGAAATGGAGAATGAGAATGACATAATATTCAACTCAACACAACCAAATACATACACATAATTAAGTTAAACAAACCAATTCCAACATACCATAAAGCATAAACTAACATAAGTATCCAAACATAAATACTCATAAACAACAAGGCCAAAGGCTAATGAACCAATACATGACAAAGACAATTTAGAAGGTATGGTATGCCATAATATGATATAACAAGGCTAAAAATATAATCTTAAGGCTTTCGATTGAGGTGGATGTTGAAATCTTCCATCCAAGTTGCTAATAATGTTGTAAACCTAGTTTTGCTTTTCATCATTTCATCTTAGTGTGTCCTAAATGTAGTAAGGCGATCATTTATTGTGTTAAAGTAACCATATACCTCTATCTTGAAATTTTCCAATCTAGTACTAAGGCTATCAATCTTAGCATTGGTTTCCATAGCCATCTTAGTAATTTTATCCTTAAAGTCCTTATCCACATTCGAGTTCTCATTAATCTGTACATGTACCTCTTATTGGTGAACTTGTTTAGGATCTGGTGGTGGCCCATCTTACTCTAAGTAACTTTATCAATAATGTCCTTATTGTTCCTCTCAATGTTGGCTCATTCGAAACACCTAAATTGGTAGCAAGAACAATAACAATCTAGTCCCATAGAATTTTACCCAAAATCTGAGAAATCAAGTGCCTCCAATTTTTAATGAGAAAAATTACAAAGTTTACTCTTTCCTTACTTTCTTACATTGTAGCACATACAACTCAAATTTGGAAATTTTGCTAGAGCTCTCTCCTTTAGCAAATAGTGACCTAACCTATAATTTATGCACCATTCTCAAACGGACATTCCTAATATCATATTCATGGGCATTTGAGGTAAAAAAATTCTAATTGCTCGACCAAGGATCACTAATAGGCATTGGCATTCTAATGGTATAGGATTCCCATCTCAATAACAATCTCATTGAGCCTCAAATCTCTTGCCAAGCAATTTGTATGAATGATAAACTCCCTCCCCTTAAGATTAAAAATGGTATTCATCATATCCTTAGTAATTCTAAGAGTTTCAAAGAATATAGGGTTAAGTTATGGTACACATATGTAGAACTAGTTAGAAATTTTCATTTTGGAAATATATATTGTAAATACTCCTACAAATCATCCACCAACCCTAGTTATTTGATAAAATCATAATCCAATAGGGTAGGTCTGATAATGGCTCCTAAAGTAATTGAATTCTCACACCTCTCTTAGTTGGCCAGATTATATAAAAATAAATAAATAGAAAGTTTGAGGTTACAATCTTATTAGAGGTGGTGGAGTAGGTTCCCTTGCTCTAGAAGATTCAACACACTCTCTAGTGGTCCTTGCTCACTTTGGATGGTTGCCTTTAGTGTTTCTAGTACCTTTTGAAGCCATTGAATCATAAGAGAAGATATCATCCCATTGATTGCAAAACTAGGGGTTGAAACTTGCTTTAAATGGGAAATTTAGCATTTTGAAAGAGGATAATGTGATGAGGAACCAATTAAGAAGAATAAAATGGTTGAAGATGTTGTATAGGGGATGAAATATGGATTGGAAAGGAGTAGGAGTGATTAGACAACATCTTAGGTCATGAAATTTGATTTTGGAACAAATTTTGTTCATGTTGGGTCGAAGGGGTAATATTTATAGCCTAAGTGACCACACAACATCTTGGACTTTTGTGAAAAATTCCACACGTCGTCTTGGAAGTATAGAACCAAACTTGGCATTATAAACTTCTAAGCAGCATCTAGAAAGTGAAAATTCTAAATTGCATTTTGGTCATTTGTAAGACCTAACTTGGATAAAAGGCAAACGTCTTACCAGGTCTGAAAAATTTTCAAGGCAACTTAGAGAAATTTCAAGGAAAATCATGGTATACTTAATATGTCATCTAAATTATGCAAACATGGTAAACATTTTGATTAAAATGACTATCAAATGACTTGATTTATCAATAATCAAACCAAATTGATTTCAAACTCATATTAATCATAACTAATAAAGCATGCCAACACACATATCAAGCACATATCACATAATCATTAAGATATTGAAATTTTCACTTGCCAAATTAAAAGTTTAAGGTTAGATTATACCTGATTGGTATCAATTATACTAATTTTCCTTTGAATGTAATAAAATGCTTCCTTATCCAATAATTTGGTGAAGATATTTGCCAATTAAAGTTTTGTGTCCATAAATTCAAATGTGTTGTTACCTTTTGATGCATGATCCTTTAGGAAATGATGTCTAATGTCTATATGTTTTGTCCTAGAATGTTGAATGGCACTTTTGGACAAACTAACTAGACTAGGGCCATAAGATTTAATAGGAATGCAATGAAATGCATGGCTAAAATCTTCAAGTTTCATTTTCATCCATGGAAGTTGAGTGCAACAACTTGCGATTGCCACATACTCTTTCTAGTTGATAATGCAATCAAATTTTGCTTTTTTAAAAACTATGATACTAACATTTTTCCTAAGAATTGACATGTATCATTTGTGCTTTTCCTATCAATCTTTCATCCTCCAAAATCCACATTCAAGTAGCTAACTAAATCAAAAGATAAACCTTTTAAATACCACAAACCAAGATTTGGTGTATCCACTAGGTATCTCATTATTTTTTTTGACACATGCTATATGGTATTCCTTTGGATTTGATTGATAGCACAATTGCATATATTAAACAATATGTAAGGTCTAGATGTAGTCAGATACAAAAGTTAACATATCATGTTCTTATATAGCTTAGAGACTATGGATATATCTTTTTCATCCACTTTCATCTTAGTGGATGTATACATTGGTTTGAGATAAGACTTGGCTTCATCCATACTAAACCTTTTGAGAATCTGCTTGGCATACTTAGATTGACGGATGAGTATGCCATTCTAAAGTTTCTTTATTTATAACCCTGAGAAAAATTTGATCTCCCCCATCATGCTCATTTCAAATTCACCTTGCATACACTTAGAAAAGTATTTGCAAAATGTTCCATTAACAATACCAAAAATTATGTCATCAACATAAATTTGAACCATTAGCATCTCTTTGTTTTTATGTTTGATGAAAAGAGTGGTGTCAACTTTGCCTTTTGAAAAATCTTTTTTAATCAAGGTTACTCAACCTCTCATACCAAACTCTAGGAGCTTGTTTTAAACCATATAAACTCTTTTTGCATTTAAAAACATGGCTTATAAAATTTTCATTTTCAAAATCGGGAGGTTGATCAATATAAAATTCTTCTTGTATAAAACCATTTAAAAATATCCTCTTAACATCCATTTGAAAATTTTTTAAATTTTTAAAACATGTAAAAGCAAACAACATCATATGAACATCTAATATAGCTATATGAGCTTAAGTTTCATCGAAATTGATACATTCCTCTTGAGAATAGCCCTTAGCCACTAACCTTGCCTTATTTTTTATAATATGTAACTTATTACGGAAGACCCACTTGATGCTAAAAATGAGAAGACGTTTAGGTCTAGGAACTAGACTCTATTCTTCACTGCTTTGGAATTGGTTATGATCTTCTTACATGGATAGTACCCAAGCTCATCTTCAGTGGCCTCATCCATGTTCTTTGGTTCCACTATGGCCAAGAAAGCCATATATTCACAAGTATCATGGATTTATGACCTTGTCCTTACTCCCTGGGTAGGATCTCTGATGATGTGTGCATCTCTTACTTCATTTTTCACTATTGGATGTGGAGTCTCTCTTGTTTGAGGAATGGTTTGAATCACCATGTCCACACTTGGTTAAGCCTTCATATCAATATTTACAAGTTCCAATTCCTTCAGATTGAAGACCTCTTCTTTTTGCTTTGGTTGCTCATGCTTTTTTCCTCTAGGGTCACATCACCCATGCTGTCTTCAATGGCTTCCATAACTCAACAAAAAAATGAATGGGTTCTTTTACTAAAAATTTTCTTTTATTAAAGATCTTATAAGCCTTAGAATGGTTTGAATAAATAAGATAAATTGATTCATCTGATTTAGCATCAAATTTCACAAGTTATCCTCACCATTGTTATGCACATAACACTTGCAATCAAATGTATGAAGTATGCAATGTTGGCTTTCTTACCTTTCCATAGCCCATATGGAGTTTCTTGAGAATTGGTATAATTATGGCCCTATATATGATGAAACATAAAGTATTGATGGCCTTATCCCAAAAATATTTAGACAAATCATTCTCACACAACATGGACCTATCCATCTCTACAAGTGACATATCCCTCATCTCATAACGCCATTTTGTTGAGAAGTTTTATCTGCTGAAAAATTTGCTCTATGTCATGCTCAATGCAAAATTTTTCAAAATCAGTATTTTCAAATTTAGTTCCATAATCACTTCTAATGCAAGTAATGGCATATCTTTTTTTAGTTTGAAATAATTTTGCTAATGGAATGAATCCA
>CAOJBK016416534.1:0-11439 GCA_948294925.1 Codiaeum variegatum | reverse complement strand
TTACAAGAGATACAAAATGTTATAGTGAATTACAAAAAAAAAGAGAATTAATGACTAAGGATTATTGAGGATTTGTGCTAGCTTCCTTGGGGTTCACATCACCTCCCAAGTCTTCGCCTGACGACGGAAGATCTTTATACTTGTCAAAGTTGAAGGTAGGCGAGGTAGGCAAAGGCAGTTTGGCAAGATAGTCATCAATGTTGGGGCTTAGGATCTTCTTTGGTTCATGAACCTTAAAGGCATTAGCCTCTTCAGGATGCTTCACAATGATCTCCTTCACACTTTTGTTGTGCCAAAGCATCCCATGAACCACCTCCCTCCTCATGATATACTTCCTCAGCTAGTCAGAGGTGAAAAATTCCTTGAGAGCTCTATGCACTCCTCCTGCATGCCTCTTCGCTTGGTCAGATAAGGACTTTAAAATCTTTCGGGATGAGTGAAGCTCATAATGGAACTGGTCCTTATCTTCTTAGAGGCTATGGATACATCCTTCAGAGCTGAGTAAGTGTTGGTTTAAGGAGGCAACAAGCTCTTCCTTCTCTTTCAGATGAGCCAGGAGGTCCTTAACTTCTTGGTGTGCACCCTTGGCATTCATGAATACCTTAGTAAGGGCTTCTTAAGAAGCCTGAAGAGCTTGATTCTTCTCCCCCAAACTATTTCTAAGGTTCTCATTTTCTAGAGAGTGGAGGAGAATGATCGACTCCATCTCCTGATGGTCAGAGAGAAGGGTCATCGCGGCTTCCTGATGGGACTTAGTCCTTGATAGAACATCTTGTAAAAAGAGAATTAGTAAAAATAAAGAGAAATAGAGCAATCAAATTAAACCAATGCTGACCTCCATAGTGGAAAGAAGGGTCGACCCCTCGAGACAATATCCCCTTAGCTTCGGGGAGCTTCATCCTCTCCTGGAAGAGTTCAATGTCTACCCACATGGAGCCATCGAGAAGAGGGATTGATGTGGAGTAGGCATTAGGCTCAGCTATAGTGGAATGTTGAGGCTATTCCTAAGATTGGTGAATTCTTTCATCCTTGCACAGAGGGGCTTCCTCGCAAACAGTGGATGTCCCAATTCCTTCGATGAGAAGCTCTGGCTCTGAGGTGCCCTTATGAAGAAACATCTCTATTGATAACTTTGAGTTGTAACCCACCTTGAAGAGATCAAAAAAGCTTCATCGTCTTCACAGGTTGGAGTTGGCAGAGCTTTAGCATTAACATTTCTGGCGAACTCCTCTACCTCGTCGGAATAAGCTCCGGAGATGCCTTCACCAACAGCCTAAAAAAAATAGCATAGTTAGACATGAAGCTTGGAAGAGACATTCGAATATAGGGAAAAATGACTAATAACATGTACCTCGACCCTTTTAGAAGGGAGCAAAGCTAGAACAGGGGGAGGAGCTACCTCTGCCTCAATGCGAGGTAAAGCCTCAATAAGTTGAATGACTTCAACACCCTACAAGGAAAAAGGGAAAATGAGTGTCTGAAAACATACACAAAGTTAACAAAGATCAGAGACTTGCCTCAAGTATCGAAGGCAGCGTAGCGATGAGGGTAAGGGGAGAGAATCCTTGCCCACAAGACAACACTTCCTTCAGCGGTTCCATCCAGAGAGGCTGTATGAGGATAAGTGTGATTAGTACAAATGGAATGAGACTACAGGATAACAAAAGAACTTACCAACCCTTCATGAGGGCATCATCGCAGAATGTTTCACTCTTTTCTTCCTTACTCCTCTTCTAGTGGGAAGAATCACTCGAAGAGGCTTATCCTCGATAGGAGAAGTAGCCCCAGCAGACTGTCCAGCCTCTCGAAGACTTTATAGCCCCCCTGAAGGTTAGAAGAAGAAGAGGAGTTAGAGGAATCAAAAGGATTACCTAAAGGAAGTGTGGACAGTTGAGCAGCTGTTGAACCACCATCTCCGCTAGCCTTAGGAGGAAAAACAAAGGCTCTCTCCAGGAATTCCCTCATCGCCACCTTCTTCTTATTATAAAGGAAATTATAGATCTCGAGGAGGCGATCTTTGGAAAATGGTAGAGTGTAGTTTGAATTTGTAGCCATCTGTTAAATTCCTCCTAGCTACAGGCTAAGGACTCTATCATGTTAACAATGTGTCTCGCCATCTGCTGAAAGTGAGGCGTCTGAAGGATTTTATCTTCGAACACTAGAAGCTTTAACAGGGAACCATATTGCCTCTTCTTTTCAAAACCAAAGGGGTGTATGCGAGATGAGGAAGCAGAGACCAAAGATGTATCATGCGAAGGGGGTTCAAGAGCTAAGGATGGACAAGCAGAGGGGGGAATTGACTGAGTTTGATTGATTTTTAGAGTAGGAATGGCCTTAGCAGTCTTCTCTGACTTTTGCCTAGTCATTTAAACGATGAAAGGGCCTTTGTCATCATCAATCGAGTAAAAAATTTTCCTCTTTAAACTAGAGAGAGAGGCCGTAGGATGATCAGCCTACCTAGGAGGGGCTGGAGCCTTCGCACTATCTCAAGCATGCAAATCTTCATAAGCCTCCTAGAGTTGGAGTCAAATAATAGCCAACTGGATCTCTTTTTTCATGTAAGGTTGAAGCTACCCTGTTAAAGGGTCTCGTACAGGAATAACATGAGTCAAGTCTGGCTTGGGTATGTCCCTAGCATAAGCCAGAGATCTTCATTTACAGCCTTTAGGGGCTTCTTTGCAAAAGGGAAAAAGAAAGGAACAAAGGTGAAAAGATTGAAAATAAGGGTAGGGCATAATAATTCGATCAATTACTTACCCAGCAAAGTCTCGAGGCATAAAGGGATAGATAGGAACCCATCTCTATTTGCAAGGAGACTGCTGCACCATAAATCTTCCAAATTAACCAGCTCCCTTATGCTGATTAGAATTAATAAATCCCTCCTGTCGTCTTTGGTAAGAGGAGGGTTGCTAGAGATTTTATAAGGCTTCCGATAATCCTTATCAAACCCTAAACCAGTATTGTTGGGACCAATATAATGAAGCCTGCATAATCGACACTTCTAGTCATTAGCTTTGTTGTGCTTCAAACCAAATTAGGCCTCCCAGATGACATGAAGATGCCAACATCACCTTGACTCGACCCAAATTGGAAAAAGGTCTAAAAAAGCTCTATTAAAGGGGAAATAATCCCAAAGCAGTAACACAAGACCTCAAAACTGTGGATATCTAGGATTGAATTTGGCGTGAGAATAAAGGGTAACATACCGAAGTGCCTAAAAACGTTGAGGAAGAAGTCAGAGGGAGGAAGAAAGAGGCCTCGAAGCATCTGGTCATAAAAAATAATGTAATCTTGTCAACCAATGGGAGCATTCAGAAGAGGATCCTCATGGAATATATGGTGAGTGAAAGAAGGAAAAATGAAAGAAACCACAGAGGAAACACTGTCAAAGTTGGCTCAAAGATGCTCCTAGTTAATCTTAGACTTGGGAACCATGCTTTTCCAAATAAGGAATAAAGAGTTGATGATAAATTCTTTCCGAATGACAGAGGCAGCCTTTTGTCCTTGATACTGTCTAGTGCGTGCCATTTGAACAGTAGAAAGCATTGGTGGTCGAAAGGAAAGAGGGTTAGGTCGAAGAAGCAAAGAAATTTCGAAAGAGAAGCAATTCAAAAGAAAAGGATAGGTCAAAATATAAGGTATATATATATATATATATATATATATATATATATATAGACCTTATAGAAGACCTGTCACCTTCTCGACCGTTATAGCTCAAAATGCAACACGTGGTAAGTCATTTCAAACAGTGGTAGAACACGTGGCAAGTCATTTTGAGAATATTGGCAAGTGTACATAGAAATAAAGACTTACTCGTACCAAGCCTTCGGTGGAACAGGAGACGAAGCCTATAGAAATATACCAAGATAAACCCAGATCTTTGATTGATGGGAGTAGAAGCTGTCGACACTACGAGACGACATGCCCAAATAAAAAATAAAGGTCTTAGAACATTCTCTGAACTGATTTTGTTCAAACTAAGGAGTCAGACCAACGAGCTCCTCAACCTCCTATGAACAAGGGGGGCCACTGCTGCAGATAAAAAAAAATGGATATAAAGGCCCTAGGCCTAAAGACGTCTAAAAACCTAAGAAGAGTAAGGGCTTAGGCCCATGATGGCTTCAAGAATTATCTTCGGCCTTAGAACTCACTGTAAGATGTATTGAAGGTGTATCTTCGAATGAGACCCTCGACCATTCTCCCTTATAACACGTGTCAGATGTTCAGCATCGACATATGTCATTCCCTCACTCGTGGATCACACCTTGCCCTGCACAGATGCTTCCATGTGGCACTCTTATAATGGGACAAGTGGCCTATATTATCACTATAAATATCCTATAATGGCACACTTTCCTATGTACCTTGACTAAACCCAAAATACTTCTATAACCTATCCTCCCAAAGGTTCGTAGAGGACCTAAAGGGATCTAAGTCCATTACTGAGTTGAGCATTGGAGGGCCTTTGCCAGGCATCAAGCCTAGCCCTTTTAGCTTACATTGTTCATTGTGCATGCATTTATATCCACTCCAATCCAAATTTGAGGATCGAAAGTTGTTAGGCTTCGTGCTTATCACAAGAGATTGATTTTAGAACTTGTAATTTGATAAAAATATTTTGTAAAAGAATCAATCCTTGACATCTTTTGCTCTCAAAGTTTACATGAATTAGGTTAAATTTGTATTTCATATATGCATGAGCAATATAAAAAATGGTACATGGGCATAATAGATAAAGAATGTTGCATGAATAATATAGAATGCATGATAACTTGTAGAATGGTAAGGAAAAGACCTAGCTACAAGGCAAAGCTTTGTGAAAAACAAAGGGATTCTCCCCCTAACTACCAGGGTACTAAAAGAGGAACATATTCCCTTATAGTAATAAAAATTTAAATAAGAAAAGCAATAAGACTAAACAGAAAAAGATTTGTGATAACCAAAACAATAATCAAAACAAAATAAAAGGGAAAAAGGAAATAAAAATATTTTGGAGCTGATGCCCTTAACAGTACATGGCATGCATGTATACCCATTTGATTGAGAATCAAAATCCACATACTTCTTCTTTCTATGAGGCCCCCACCCGAACGGCTCGCAGGATTTTCCCGAAGAGCGTGCCTTGCAGCCCGGAGAAAACCTTTTGGATTGAGCTTTCAGGCATCACGGAATGTGGTTGGGTTCCCACATTTATGCATCCACATGTGTCCGTTGGTGTGCTTGTGGTGTGTGAGGTGTTTAGAGTCACCACCTAATCTTTAAGAAAATTAGTTTTATCTTAGGTGATTAAGAAATCTTTTGATTTAACCCCATTTTAGAAAATATATCAATTTTCTACGTAATTGGAAAACTATTCTTTTTTGGAACCAAAGGAGGTTTGGGGATTTGTGATCTAAAAACATTTTGTAAAAATAGTTTTTGTCTTCATTTTTATTAAGAAAACATTTTGGCTCAAAAATCATGCAATTTCAGTCAAAACTATAGTTTTTGTGTATGCATGAACATTTATAATGGCATGGATGCATGAACATGTGAATATGGGATGGCAATTGCATAAAGTAGTAAATACAGTCGGTTTTGCCAGGAGTCCTTCCTCTAGCCCACTTCAGGTTTTAGGGTAGGCACAACACCCCAAATAAAGTGATAAATTATATGAAAAAGTAATGAAATTAGGGGATCTCCCCTCTAGTCTTATGAGTTGGGGGGAGCACACATTCCCTAAAAGACATACATGAAGCAATAACAATAATGACATAAACTAAACAATTGCACAAAATGAATGGAGCAATAAATAAACAACACCAATAATAATATAACAAAATAATGAAATTAAAGAAAAGTTATTTTAGAGTTGAAGCTGTGAAAAGCTTGACGCCATATCCCGTTGAATAGGAACAAACCCCATGCCATTCTCCCTTCTTGCAAAGGGGCTGGTCTGGTAACAAAGGGGTGGTTTGGATGTTTAGTAGCTAATCAATTTTAATTTACAAAAACAATTAACCATAGGCTATTAACCATTTTTAAAAATCGATTAATGTAAAATGATTTTTGAGTGTGCGTTATACCTAAACTGATTTTAAGGTTTATTGGATTTTAGTTATGAAAACAACTTTTTCATAAACAATTTCCTTAAATATGAATTGAAGGGCTTAAATGGTTGTTTCAAAAAACATACCTCAATTCAGTGCAAGAGGGCTTAAAACATTTGTTAATTAGAGGAATTGAACATACTATACCGTATTTCCCTTTGCTTTGCAGAATTTGGTGATTGGGGGGTCTGATGGTTTGATGAAGCTGAAGAAGGTCTCTGTTGTGTTCATAGAGAATGTGAGTGCATCTAAACTGGACTAGAATGGATTGGACTGAGTGTAAATTGAGTTGATTGATTGTGTGAATTGTCTAAAATTGATGCGTATGTCATGTTCAAGATTCGGTATTAGTATTTTGGAAATTAGGAATTGTGCTTTAGGTGGCTTTGAGTAAGGGTAAATAGCATGAAAAGTTATTTGGAAAAAAGACATAAAAAATATGGATCTCAAGTCTGTTATGAAACTTTAAATTTTTAGGGAACCATGCCAGAAACCATAAAAACTGAGTGGCGCGTGCGTAACACATGCTATGCATGCGCGTGGGCCTTTACGCATACGTAAAGGGCTTTACTCATGTCTAATGTCATTTGTACATGCATTCTACAGTTTTGGGCTTGATTTTTCTAGACTAGGTTCAGTAAGTTCCAATTAAGTTTTTTTTTGGGTTTTCTAGGTTTGTTTGAAGTCCGATTTGAGCCTAGTCAGATCCGTTGGGCTCATATTAATGGGCCGAATATAATGATCAATAAAGGGCATTGCCCCTTGAACTCGTTAGGTTCCCAAACCTTTAAGAGTCAAGAAATAACTAGCAATTCTAGAGGTGCAAAATTAAGGGTTCACAACTGCTTACTCATCTAAATTAGCTTCAAGCAATAGATGATTTTGATGATAGTGAACCCACAGGTACCATGTCATATTCTGGGCTTGTGAGCATGCCAAATCAGATTCTAGGCTTTGATAGATAGTTATAGGAACTTTGCATTAGGGTGAAGACTCTTTCAAGAGGATGCCCCCAGATATGTGTTGGATGATGTCAGTAATTGGAGGGAGATGCATGATTTATGCTTAACTGTATTCGGGCCCCCAGTTGTGGGCTTTTGTAAAAAAAGTTTCAGACTTTTTATTTGCATTTTGAACTTCTATTTAATTATTATGAAAATTTAGAAAATTTTTATTTTTACAAAAAACCACTGGGGAGTAAAATTATTTTGTAGAAAAAGTCAGATTCTTTTCTTTTTGCCCATACATGAAGCCTTTTTCCAGTCATGTGATGCATGAATGATGTCTGAAGCTAAGCAAAGTGCAAAGAATCAACCTTGAGATGTATGGTATGTCATCTTTACTAGCTCTTAGGGGTGTTAAGATTGATTGGAAATTTTTGAATGCTTGCATATGGTTTTGAGATCCTGTTGATCATGTATTTCGCTTTGGGGCTAGTATGGACGACATGTGCATGACTTTTGAGGAGTATTCCTTTTTTCTTGGTATGAATCTGGAGGCTATTCCGAATATTCTAATTGAGCGAGTAGGTTATTTCAATTTGTTCAAGAGGCTATTGAATTTGAGTATAGAGGCTGCATCAGGTATGGTAAACGATGATTTGGTTAACCTGCCTATGTTGGCCTTCATGTTTTATAAGGATCAAAGGATGACTCTATTTGGATGGCTCAGAGGTGTAGGGCCTATGCCTTTGTATTGACTATGGGCTATATCTTTATGGGCCTAATTGGCTTTGGGAATGTGAAGATAGTTGAGTTGATACTCCAAATTAGAGAAGGTAAGTCTATTGTGGGTATGATTTTGGCTGAGACACTGCTAAGCCTTAATCGTTATTTCCACTCGATGGAGCTTTGGTCCATTAGTCCGATTCTACATCAGGAACTTAGACCTTTTTATGCTTACATGCTTTAGCATGTCTTAAGGCTTTTCTGACTTGTGTGTTTGCCTATCAAATTTGGCTAAGGGATCATCTTAGGATCATTCCTAGACCTGATGTACCAGATTATTTTGATGCCTGGTACTGTACTATGAGGGTTGCCATTTGTTTTGCCTCTGAACAGGAGTGGATTAGTTGGCTTTTGGAGCTGAGTCCCTCTGATTTTTCGTGAAAGCCTGATTGGTACAAAATGAAGTGGTTCATCCCAAGGAGTTAGGATTTCAAGTATGTGTATCTGCTTGAATTTCAGCATGTGACTTGGTATCAGGCCACCAGAGTTTTTCAACAGATGGGTCATGATCAGGATGGTCCTTTGTTTGCGACGAATAAGGTGAATGACGTAGTGGCTAGAGCTATTCTCTCTTGATGGATTAGGGATCATTGAAGGGACATGGTAATTCCTGGTGATGATTATGGAAAATCTGAGAAGTAACTTGCATGGTGGATTGAAGCTTGTTGACCAAAGGAGAAGGCTAAGCAAGTTTCTCTTCCGACTGAGATTAAGGGTTGAGTTCTAAATCCAGGCTTTAGAAAATAAGAATTTTTCTTGAGTTTCATTTTTCTTTTCTATTTCAATGTCTTATTTTGGTTGTTCCAAAAGATGAATAAGACCTCAATAAATGTTTTTATTTTTATTAAACTCTAATTTTTGCCTAAGCCACCCTTTTTAGTTTTTCAACTTAGCGAGCTGCCTTGATTATTACCTAAACCACCTTTTTAGTTTTTAGTCAAGCAGGTTGTACCCTAAATTTTGCCTAAGCTGTCCATTTAGGTTTTTAGCTTAGCATGTTTCATTCTTTTTTCGACGTATGTTTATTTGTTCTTTTAACTCTTGCATGAAATGTTAAAGAGCCCAAATGTGAATGAGAATGAAATATTGATTTTTATTAGATGATTTGGACTGTGCCTGTAAAGGCTGCCTATGTATCTCCTTATAAAAGATAATTTAAAAATTGAATACATAGTAATTTTGGGAGAATCAGGTCTACGTGGTTCTTGTTTGGTAATGATGCCTGAATGCATGCTAATAAAACAAGAACACTATATAAAGTACTTCTTGAGTTGATCGAGATTGGTTGGATGGTTGAATTCATTGCCGTCAACATCCATTAGGATGACTCCTCTACTTGACATGATATTTGTGATGATGTATGAGCCACTCTAAGGAGGTATGGATTTCCCTCAAGGGTCTTGCACAACTTGTCTGATCTCTTTGAGAACTAAGTCACCATTCTGAAGATTATGACTACAAACCCGTTTATTAAAGTATTTGGCAAGTCTAATTTGGTAATTCTGTGTATGGTGGAGTGCGTCCACCCTCTTTTCATCAATAACGTTGAATTAGTCATAGTAGGCTTGTTGCCAATCAAGTTTAGAGAACTAGGTTTCTTGAAGAATTTTAGCTATCTCAATTTCCAATTATATGGGGAGGACTGCTTCCATTCCATAGACTAGTGAATATGGAGTAGCTCTGGTAGTTGACTTGTATGTGGTTCTGTACCCAAGGAGGGCACTTGGCAGATGTAGGTGCCAACCTTTATGATTACTTATCATCTTTTGAAGCATATTTTTCAGTGCTTTGTTGGTGGTTTCAACTGCACCATTAGTCTGAGGTCTGTAAGGGGAAGACCTTTGTTGTTTAATCTTTTCCTTCTGTAGGAAGGTGACTACCTCTTTTCTGGAAGTGGGAGCCGTTATCTGAGAAGATCTCATGTGGAACACCATACCTTAGGATGATGTTGGTTTTGATGAACTGAGCTACTTTCTTAGAATTTGATACTTGATAAGGTGCAACCTCAACCCATTTGGTGAAATAGTTTATGGCCACCAAGATGTATTCATGACTAGCAGATGACCTTGGTGAAATCTTGCCAATTATGTCAATTCCCCAAATAACAAAGGGCCAAGGTGTATAAATTAGATTAAGAGGTGAGGAAGGAAGCTTTTGGAGTTTTGTATGTTCTTAACATTTTAGGCACCTTCAAGAATACCATGCACAATTCCCATTCATGGTCAGCCTGTAGTAATCTTGGTTCATGATCTTGTGAGATAATGCCCAACCATTTATGTGGGTGCCATTTGTTCCCCCATAGATCTCTTTCATGATCTTATTGACCTCTTCTTTAGAGACACATCTAAGATGAATGTCGTTCATTGTCTTTTTGTAGAGGATGTCACCTCTGGGGATATATTTGCTAGCAAGTTGTCTAATGATTCTCCTTTCTAACTTGGAGGCACTTTTGGGATATTCACCTTTAGTGAGGTAGATGTAGATGTCCCAATACCATGGTTTCTTTTCGACTTACATGTTCATGCAATGAGCTTGAAAACTCAATTAGCGTTTGATGCTTATCGAAATAGGACGGATAATGAACCCATCACATATTTCTATCATAGATGTAAGAGTGGCCAATGCATCAACTAATCTATTCTGAGTTCTTAGAAGATAATAAAATGACAAGTTATCAAAAGTATTGGCCAACTCTTCAAGGCGCTCATGGTAAGGAACCAGTCACTCCTCTCTAATTTTCCATTTATCCAAGGGTTGTGAGGTAATGAGGTTGGAGTCACTGTAGACTTCTAACTTTTTGATGCCAATCTGGAGAGCTAAATCTAACCTAGACACACACGCTTCATATTCGGCTTCATTGTTTATTGCCTCAAAACCCAGTTTGATTGTGAGATGCAAACATTGACCAGTTGGCATAAGGAACACCAAGCCAGTGTCATAACCCTTGTGGGTTGTAACTCCATCAAAGTAAAGTTGCCATGTTTCAGTTTGTAGGAAAAGAATATCTTCATCGGGGAGCTCAGGTTCTTCCCAATGATCATTGGTTGAGGCAGTGGCCAGTTGATCAGCGATGACACTGCCTTTGATGGTTTTTCTCTAAATGTAATTGAGGTCGTAGGTTGCCAGGACTGCCATCCACCTAGCCATCTTACTATCTATGACAAGCTTTTCTATAAGATATTTGAGGGGGCTCCGATCAATGAGGACATGTGTGGTGTATGCCTTTAGATAATGCCTTAGTTTGTGGCCCATACTAGAGCTAGGCAGAGCTTTTCAATGCACTTGTACTTGAGTTTGTGTGTCAGCAGTCTCTTACTCAGGTAATAAATGGCATTGTCTTTGTGTGAAACTGTAGCTTTCTGAGCCAGTATTGCTCCCATGGCTTCTTCAGTGACAGTTAAGTATAGCAGCAGAGGCTGACCAGGCCTACGAGGCTGTAGGATTGGTAGACATAGAACGTACTTCTTGATTTTCTTGAAGGTCTCTAACATGCCACAGTTCATTACTTGGTGGAATTCTTCTTTAATAAGTCAAATATTGGGCCATAGGTGTGGACTAGTTGGTGAATGAAACGGCTAATGTATTGAAGGTGTCCAAGAAAACCCCATATCTCCTTTTTA
>CAOJBK016414264.1:0-12605 GCA_948294925.1 Codiaeum variegatum | reverse complement strand
CCTTGATCCACATTGCAGTTTAAGGGGACCTTTGACTATTAGTCTAATTTTGCTTTAGGTACTTAAATCTTTTTATTCCTTATCTATTTTAGCATTCATGAGGCTACTTTATAATGCCAAGTTTTGTTTCAGATTTTAATAAGGAATTATCTCAAGATTGTTCCCACACCCACGCTGATAGATTATCTAGCATCTTAGTATCAAACTCAGAGAGTTGTTATCTGTTTCCCTACTGAGAAGGACTGGATTAGTTGGTTGGAGCCAAGTCCTTTTGATCGACTTTGGAGACCTGACTAGTATACCATCAAAAAAGTCATGCTAAGGAGCCAAGGGTACAAGCACGTATATCTACTTGGTTTCAAAGAAGTGACTTAATATCAGTCTACCTGAGTTTTTCATCAAATAGGAGATGATCAGGATGTGCCCCCAGATGGCCTGCTTTTCCAAGTAACTGTTATGAATGCCAAAGTGGCTAGAGTTGTTCTTAAGTGTTGGATTTGTGACCTCACAAGGGCGATGGTGATTCCTAGTGAAGACTATGGCAAGCTTCCAGAGTACATCGAGTAATGGATTGAAGAATGCTGGCAAAAGGAGAAGGAAAAGCAATATGCTCTTCTAACCAAGATTGAAGATGAGTCTGAGTCTAGACTAGGATTTGAATAAAACTTTTGTTTTATTTTTTATTTATGTTCTTTTTATTTTCTATATCAAGTACTTTGTTTTGGATATTCCAAAAGACTAATAAGACTTCAATAAAACAAATTTTTATTTTTATTAAGCTCTTATTTTTTCCTAAGATTCTCTTTTGTATCTCCTTACAATAGATTTTGAAAAATGAAGAACATGGTAATTTTTGGATAATCAAGTCTAGTAGTTCATATTATAGTAAAGTGGTGCCTAAATGCATGCTCATGCAACAAGAACACTAGATGAAGTATCTCTTGAGCTGGTTGAGGTTGGTAGGATGATTGAACTCATTATCATCGACGTCCGTCAGGATGACGCCTCTGCCTGACATGATCTTCTTAATGACATAATGCCCACTCCAAGGAGGTCTGAATTTTCCTCGAGTGTCTTGTATGACTTGTCAGATTTCCTCTAAGAGTAGGTCGCCTTCGTGAAGATTATGACTCCCAACTCTTTTATTGAAATGATTTGCAAGTCTCAGCTGGTAATTCTGAGTTTGCTGAAGGGAATCCAACCTTTTCTCCTCAATCAGATTTTGATGGTCATAATAGGTCGATTACTAGTCGAGTTCAGAGATCTGAGATTCTTGGTGAACCTTTGTTGTCTGAATTTCTAACTTTATAGGGAGGATTGCTTCCATTCCATGGACTAATAAGTAAGGTGTGGCTCTAATAGCTGACTTATATGTAGTTTTGTACATAAGGAGAGCACTTGGAAAGTGTAGGTGCTAACCCTTATGATTAGTTGTCATTTTCAGAATCATGTTATTTAAGGCTTTGTTGGCAGCTTCAATTGCACCATTGGTCTAAGGTCTATATGGAGAACACTTAAGGTGTTGTACCTTTTCTTTCTTCAAGAGGGTAACTACTTCTTTCTAGGAGTGAGAACCATTATTTGAAATCATCTCGTGAGGAACACCATAACTTGCAATGATGTTTATCTTGATGAACTGAGCCACCTTCTTTGAGTCCAGAACTTGGTAAGGTGCCATCTTCACTCACTTAGTGAAGTAGTCAATGGCCACCATAATGTATTCATGGCCAGCATATGATTTCAGCGAGATTTTATCGATGACATCGATGCCCCAAATAGTGAAGGGCCTAGGAGTTGAGATTAGATTAAGTGGAGAAGAAGGAAGCTTTTGAAGCTTAGAATATTCTTGGCATTTATGGCACCTCTGGAAAAATCGTGCATAGTCTCCATTCATAGTAAGCCAATAGTAGCCTTGGTTCATGATTTTGTAGGATAAAGCCCATCCATTCATATGGGTGGCTTTTACTCCACCATGGATTTCTTTCATGATTATGTTGGCTTCTTCCTCAGAAATGCACCTCAAGTGGATGCCATTCCAAGTTTTCTTGTAAAGAATGTCACCTCTTAGGATGAATCCATTGGCTAGTTATCTTATGGTTCCCCTTTCTGACTTGGAGGCTTCTTGGGATAGGTCCCCTTTACAAGGTAGTTATAAATGTCCTAGTACTAAGGCTTCTATTCAGCTTCTTGAATACTTAGGTAGTGGGAAAACTCGGTACATGTTTGATGCTTATCGAAATAGGACTGATAAGGAATCCATCATGTATTTCTATCATTAAGGCCAGAGTTACCAATGCATCAAAAAATTAGTTTTGAGCTCTTGGAAAATAGTGGAAGGATTGGGCATCAAAGTTGGTTGCTAATTCTCCGAGTTGCTTATGGTAAGGAACCAACCGATCCTCTTGGATTTTCTATTTTCCCAAGGATTGAGAAAATATAAGGTTTGAATCTTCGTATACCTCTAAATTCTTGATTTTGATTTGAATGGTTGATTCCAATCTAGAGAAACATATTTTTTATTCTGCTTCATTATTTGTTACCTCAAAATCCAGTTTGATTGCCAGAGGTAAGCTTTCTCTGATATACATAAGGAACACCATCTCGGCGCCATATCCTTTGTTATTGGGTGCTCCATCAAAGAATAGTTTTCATGTGTCATGTTGAATAAGTAAGATATCTTCATCAGGAAATTCAAGTTATTCCCAATGGTCATCTATCAGGGCAGCAGCCAGTTGATCTATAATGACACTACCTGTAATGTCTTTCCTTTGAACATATTTGAGGTCATAGGTTGTCGGGATTTCCAATCATCTAACCATCTTACTATCAAGGACAAGTTTTTCCATGAGATACTTGAGTGGACTTTTATTAATAAGGACATGTGTGATGATATCCCCAGATAATGTCTCAGCTTGTGACGTTCCTATACAAGAGCCAGGTAGAGCTTCTCATTGTAACTGTATTTGAGTTTGTGTGTCAGCATCCTCTTACTAAAATAATATATGGCATTTTCCTTGTGGGAATCTGGAGCATTCAGTGCCAGCATGGCACCCATGGCTTCATCAGTGATAGTCAGATAGAGTAGTAATGGTTTTCCAGACCTAGGAGGCTATAGAACTGACAAATTCAAGAGGTATTACTTGATTTTTTCAAAGGCTTTCTAACATTCCTTATTCCATTACTTAGAGGAATTATTTTTCAATAAGTTGAAGATGGGATCACATGTATCAGCTAGCTGGTGGATGAAATGACAAATGTCGTGGAGGTGACAAGGAACCCCCTTATCTCCTTTTCTATTTTAGGAGGTGGCATGTCAATGATTGCTTTGGATTTGGAAAGATCAATCTCGATCCCTTTCTTGTTGACCATGTGATCAAGATACACTTTAGATGAGGCTTCGAATATGCATTTGTTAGGATTGAGCTTGAGATTATACTATCAAAGTCAAAGGAAAAACTTATTCAGTGCTTGCAAGTGTTATTCGACAGTGGTGCCTACCATGTCATCAATATAGACTTCAACTTCTCTGTGCATCATATTATAGAAGATTATAGTGGCCATCCTCTGGTAGGTGGCTCTAGCATTCTTTAGTCTGAATGGAATTACGTTATAGTAGCAAGTCCCTCATTTTGTGATAAAGGTTGTTCTCTCCTTGTCTGGAGGATGCACTAAAATATGATTGTACCCGGCGGCCAAATAGATTAAGGAAACCATATCTGAACCAGAAAATGCATCAAATAGGAGATCAATGTTAGCTAGTGGAAAATATTCCTTGGGATGGGTATTGTTCAGATCCCGGTAGTTCACACACATTCTAACTTTCTCATTCTTCTTCAGCACTAGGAAGATGTTTCCTAACTAGGATGGATAATTGATTGGTTCAATGAACTGATGAGAGAGTTTCTTAGAGACCTCTTCTTTGATTAGAATGGACCATGAAAGTTTCATGCATCTCTATTTCTGTTTGACTAGCTTGCAATTGGAGTAAGTCAAAATCTTATGAACGACGATGCTTGGATTGAGTTCGGTCATGTCACTAGACTTCCAGGCAGAGAAGTCTTCAAATCTCTTAATGATGGATTCAATATCCTGTTTGTTCAAGCATGCAGATGCAATGTATGTATTTTTAGGCATGTCATGAGAAATAGTGTTTATGGGCTCTTTAATTGCATCTTTTACTTCATTTATTTTATTATTCTCTTTTTTCGATCGACTGAGGTCGGATTCATCAGATGGAACAACAAAAGAAAATAAAAAGACAGGGTCATAACAATAATATTTGGTCATTTATTGATAGCAATAGGGGAAAGGAACATGGTTACATCATGTTTAAATTTAAAACCAGGGGACCAATTACATCAAACTTAGAGCTCAAAAATTCAGACTCAAACTTAGTTTCAGTCTTGAACTCGACCTCGGATTCAAATTTAGTCACTTCCATCGAAGTGAGGCTTACTTCATAAGACCAGTTGTTAAGCTTCTTCAGGAATGGCTTGATTAAGGTGGAGAGGTAAGTTTTTCCCTCCTTGTCAGATAGGATAGCTATTTTGTAAAAGAGGCTAGCTTCCATGTTCTCCTCATAGTCATCAACCAGAAAGTAGATGGGCTGACAGTCTTCCGAGGTCAAATTCATATCGGAGAAGACTTCAAAACTAAAAATCTTATACTGGTCACAAGGCATATCCATGGATTGAGAAAAGCATAGTAAGGAATTGTCTTTCCCTCTTTCAAAAAATTTCCATTTAGAGTTTTGAAGTAAGGCATCATAGGGTAGTCAACTTCTCCCCCTTTGCTAGATATGACAGACCTTTCTCTTGCTTGGGCTTTCACTTCTTCAACTTTATAATCAGTTGGGTGATAGCCTAATCTAAAAGGCATAATAGAGGATGGATACTCATCAAAAGACTTCATCCCTTACCGGTTCTTCCCGAGGCCTATACCAGGAAAATAGGCCATATGTTTAAGGATGTTTTCAATCATTGGATTGCAGTAAGGATCAAAGTCTTGCTTCCTTTAGATTCTCAACAGTCTCAATGAATTGGAAAAATGAGAATCCAGATAAAGGTTATGTTGGCAAGCCCTTGTTGGATTTCCAAAATGGGAATTGTGTCTGAGACTTCAAATTTTCCAAACATATCTACTTTGACTATAACTATTCCATTCTTGAGTGGGAACTTGATCCTTTGATGTAGAGTAGAAGGCACTGCATTAGCTTAGTAGATCAAAGGTCTCCCTAAAAGCATATTGAAACATGATGGCACATCAATGACTTGAAATGGTATTCGAAAATTAGTTGGTCCCGTGGTGACAGTCAAAGTTACCACCCCTAGAACTTCTCTTTTAGAATTATCATAGGCCCTCACTATCTTGTCAAATGGAGTAAAATCAACAGCAATCAAACCCAAGCAACTTACCAATGTAAGTGGGCAGACATTAAATGCAGAACCATTATCAACCAGAGTCATTGGAATAGTTTTTTCCCTTATAATGATCATGATGTAAAGAGCATCATTATAAGGTCTCCCAGGTGGGATTCATTGTCAGTAATGTGGATTGATTCCCCCTTTGTAGAACTAGTGATGGAAGTAACCAAAGTGTCTAGACATATGTCAATAAGTGCTTGCCATTGGTTCATCACCTTACAAAGAGCTTGGAAGTGAGGATAGGATGACATAAGTAGACTCTAAATAGAAATGTTTGCCCGGGTGTTCTTCAATTATTTCAGCAAGGGGTCTTCTTCAGTTTCAGGAGTTCCTTTGTTTTAGGCCACTGATTAACCAGTAGGTTGTGGAGGGGTAGGTGCCTATGTGATTCTCCTACTTCTTGTGATTGCATCTATTTCAGCACCTAAATGTCTAAAGTCAATGACACAATAATAATCATGTTGGATTGTCTTTCCTAAGGAAGGTTAGTCATCCAAATAAGAGAAATTAAGGGATATAGACTTCCTTAAGGTAGGTCCTTTCCGGTGTAGTAATAATTGCTATAAGGTACATCATCAGATACGAGTGATGTGTAGAATCCCCTTTATCAAACTCAACTAGGATAGCATTAATATTATGTTCTGGAAAGGGATTAGTGCTAATGTTAGGAGTGGGTAGGAGAAGTACATTGGCTTTGATCAGATCTTGAATTTTGTGCTTGAGGCCTTGCAATGATTTATCTTTTGTCCAAGCCATTAGCAATAGTCACATCTCTCATCCATGTTGAAATTCTTAGGTAAATGATTTGGAATGGGTTTTGGTTCCAGAGGTTTGAATGCTTCCTTTTCTAGGAATTCATTAAGAATAAGACTTGGTGTGACCTTACCCAAACTTGTGAATTCTCACCATTTGATTTGGATAGGTTTTCGGGCAAAGATTGCATTGATAGCACCGTCTTTCTATGTTACATTGGCTTTTTTGGAATAAGAGGATAAGGTCTGGGATTCATCCTTTATGAGGTTAGAGTTAACCCCATCTTCAAGGCATGAATCAATATTAACCAAGGCTTTGAAATTTGGTAAGTATTGTGTCATCAGTCTATCTCGATACATAGGGAGTAGGTTTTTTACAATTATGTCAATCTGCTTAGAGTCAGTTGGCCTGTTTACCATTTGGGAGGTTTTCTTCCTCCATCTGGTAATGAATGCAGAGAATGTTTCTTTTAGATGTCATTTTATTATTTCCAAGTCTCTCCTCATTACAACAATCTCTTCATTATATGAATATTATTTTACAAATGCATTACAGATAGATTCCCAAGTCAGTTTCTTGGAATTGTCAAGTTGTACAAACCAGTTCAGAGTCATACTAGTAAGCGACTGTTTAAAGAGTTAGGCAAGGAGCTCGCCCTCCACTCCCAAAGGATGGAGTGTACCATCATAGATTCTCAAGTGAGTTGAGGGGTAAGAAGTTCCATCGAACTTCTCAAATAAAGGCATCAAAAATTTTAGAGGAAGCCTAACATTGGGAAATAGACTGAGAGCTTTAACGTCAATGACATTCTCTTTTTTCTTAGTGGCGTCGAGGGTTTTTTGCATTTCCTCATACTTCTCCATCATTCTTTTCAACAATGGATTATCTTGGGCCCTCTTTTAGAAAGGATCCATAAGAGGGGCAGTTAGGGTAGTAATTCCACAGTCAGTTTAGGGAGGCAGAATAACCATATCTTCAGTGACGGGCTCTTTTCCAAAATTGGATGATATGGATGCATGATTAGCAGGTTGGACCCCAAACTGAGCCATCATAGCTTAAAATTTTCCTAGGATAGTCTGCTCTTGGGCTTGCATCATAGCAATCACAGTTTCTTACTGCTTCTTGGTAGCCTCATCTTACTTTTTTAGGATTTCAACCAGCATACCAACAATGTCAGCAGGTGGAGCAATGGCAGTTGCATCAGCAGCAGTGGTAGGAATTGGTGCATTCTCATTGTTGTTTGACATATTGACGTTTAGACAGAAGAAAGGGAATTCATCTTTTTGAAAAGAATTGGTCGACAGCATACAGGTTTGTATGAAAAAGGAGGGGTAGGTTTTGGGAAACTTTTATGAAAAAGTTCACTATGTCTGAGTATTTTTGATGTAGTGATGCATGTATGTATGTATGCAAGAATGAAAAAGATTTCATGATGATAGGCATATAATCAGAGTTTTTAGGATACATAGGACCTATGGTCAACTCTAATCATTACACGAAAGCATGGTGGTTTAAAGGTTCCCCAAAGAATAAAGGCATGATATACCTAACCACATATGAATCAAAGAGATTTGTGTTGGTCCAATGGATACATGTAACCTTGTTATCCCAATTGAAAGGATTGGAGGGTATGCCTTGGGGTAGGTGATTTCACTATTAATGAAGAAGTCCCAAAGACAGAAGCTCATTCGATGCTACTTTCTACCCATGTTTTCATAAAAGTAAATGAGAATGTTAAGTGATGCATGAAACTAATTTCATATAGTTTTAAGCCAAAGTTGTTTTTATAAAAAATAATCAACTTAGTTTTTATCGCTTTCAAAATGTCCCCAATAGATCTCTAACTATGAGGCTCGTCCGAACATGGGCGGCCATCAGCATGCCTTCGAGTTTATGTCACGAGGAAACCAACCATGTGGGGTTAGATTGTACATGGCATCGTGGTTTCAGCAATTCTAACTTTAGATGAACTCCTTATGAGTTTGTTGGGTGCAAATGTAGAAGTGAGAGTCACCACTCAATCTTTAGAAAATGCTAATTTTCAAAATGATCAAGAAACTATTTTTACTCCACTTTAATGAAAATCTGAAATTTTACCCAATTTAATGGAAAAGAATGACCTTGAACCAAATTTGGGTTCGGGATTTGTAATTGATAATAACATTTTTAGAAAATTGATTTTTCCATTTTCTATACAATTTTTACTCAAAACTATTTGTATGGATTTGATTAAAAAATCTAATTTTTCATGTATGCATGGCATACTTCCATGATACATGAACAGTTACAGCATGCCAGAATGATGCATGGACAATTATAATAACATGAATGACAATAATAACAAAAAGCGATAAAAGGCAAAAAATGAATAGATGTCCTTCCTCTAACCCCGAAGGGTTCAAGGAAAGGCACACATCCCCAACAATCAAACAAAGGGCGAAATAATAAAGTAAAAATTAAATACATCAGAATAGCAAGCAAACACAAGGGATCCCTTCTCTAGTCTAAAAAGATCTAGGAATGGCACACATTCCCCAAATAATTACAAAACCAGAAAAGAAAGTACTAACGATATGTAACCAAAGTAATACAAAATAAATTGAAATAACAATGAAATAAAAATAAAAGGAAAAAGGAAAACTTTTAGTTTTTTTGGAGTTAAAGCCTTTGAACAGGCTTACTGGTGTATCACTTTGATGAGAATCAAACCCCACACTGTTCTCCCTTCTTGCAAAGGATGTGGTTGTTCTGAAAAATAGTGGGTTGGTCGATTGTAAGTTCAGAAGCTAATTTATTTTTATATTAAAAAAGGAATTAACTAGGAGGCTATTAATCGTTTTCAGGATTTGATTAATAAAAATTGATTTTTGAATAAATAAGATTGCTTAAGTCAGTTTTAAGGGCTTTCATTCAGAACCAAAATATTATATCATTTTTAGATATACTACCTTTGGTTCTCAGAACTTCAGAACTAGAGGATTGGACAGTTTGATGAAGTCGGATAGGGTCTCCATTGCATTCGAAGTGGTTTGGCTATGCACTGATTGGAGTAGGACTCAGGAATTGTGAACTAAATGACTGATCAAATGTAAAAAATAGGGTGTTTCAGTTTGAATTTTGATATTTAGAGATGTTTTTAATAGAGTTTTAGCATAGCAAACAGTTCAAAAAAGTGTTTAAGCAGAGGTTCGGCGTTTGAAAAGTGACTTGGAGGGTCGAATTTATAGAAAATCATGTCGAAAAATAGGGCCTAGTGGGTCAGAGCCCTAACTCATGCGTTAGAGCCCTGACGCATGCATTATAGACTAATCGCATGTGTTTGGACCTTAATGTATACGTTTGGGCTCTAATGCATGGGCCCGATTTTTTAGGTTCGATCCAGTCCATTTCAGTTCAATTTTTCATATTTTCTGAGTCCATTTGAAGTCCGATTTAAGTGCGGTTTGAACCTATAGACTCATATTGACGAGCTAAATTTAGTGGTGTAAAAATATGGGTTCACATGTGTTTCTTGAATTTCTACAAACCCATTTCACACCGATACTTGTCAAACTTTTATTGATAATTTGATTGAAATTATTGAAATGGGCTTGAGTAAACAAGCTTCCTCAAGCAAAAACTTTCAGAACTCAATTTTTCTCCTGAAAAAGTTCTAAAAATTTAAACTATAAACTGATACTTCCTTAAGCAAAGTTGTCAATTTTTCAAAAAATGAATTGGTTTAAATGATATGAATTGACAACTCCATGACCAATTCCTCATGCAATCTTCAATTTTAACAGTAAGATCACAGTGGCACCACATAACATGTCATATCTCTCCTATTTTAGCATGTGGTCAGTATAACCACAAATACATTAAATTATCCTGATGCATTTGATTTTCATGTAATGATTGATGTCTAATATGAACATTCATCGGGGAAATTTAGCATTATTTTCCAAATTTGATTCATCCTTGTATGTTTTTCTATGAACCAGTTGTTAAATTAAAATCATAATGAATGAGAATTTTAGAATTCCAACTAGATTCAAATCTTGGTTTTCAAAAAGTATGAGTTCTAAGAGCACCAGTTGTTTGAAGGTTATAGAGGATATTCAATCGGTAAGCTTCTAACTTTCAAACTCATATTGATAGTATGATTCTGACTCATATTTTCTAGATCAAGTATCATCACTCCCTCCCCCACCTCCTGCTAACATTCCTGAGGAATTACTCGATGAATTCGAGGTAAATCATATTTCAAAGAAAGAATTCACATGTTTTTTCCATATGTGTGCTTATGCCTACTTCTTCCACAGAGGGTGAAAATCGAGATTGTAAAGGGCATAAAGATTGAGTTATGTCCTAGATTTTTGGACATTAGGCAAGTAACTGACTGTTTTGATCAATTTCCTCAAAAGCTTCTCTTTATTGACCCTAAATTTTCTCACTTCCCTAGGGGTTTCTCTTACAGAAGCAAAAACCACCAAGTGGTTGTGTAAACTCCTTCACCATCTAAACCACTTGCCATAGGGAAACCTCCTCTCCCCTATTTAGGGATTCCAAATGAGATGATTTATTTGTCTGAAGTAACAGCTCCCAACGCCAGAAAATCATGGGTAAAGCTCATTTTCGAGTGGGGCCAGTGGGTCCATCGGGTGAAAAAGCCCTATGGCCCAAAGTGGGATTGACTATGCATCTCATAGTTTATCGAGATGACCTTGAGAGATGTACCTTATATGCACAGACTTATAACTGCAGCATTGAGATTCCGGATACTGAGTAGCAACAGTTTTATTTTTCCTTTTGGCCATATGACAGCCACCATGCTTGATGTGTTTGCTATCACCGAACTACCTATTCTGAGGAGGGACATAGTGTGCCTCATTGATGAGAGATGCTTCCTAAAGGTAAAGTGTACTTCCATGAGCTTTGATTTATATGCTAGTGTTATTTAAGAGTATGTAGATAGGGAAGGAACACCGGCCCCTGAGGAGCATGTTTCTTTCTTATGGATACTACTGAGCAGACATATCTTCTGCCCTTCCTCAGGGAGACTCAATGTCGAGTACATACCTCTGGCACAGGCCTTGGACCATAAAGATCACTATGCACTAGGGACTATATACTTAGGTAATATATATGCTCAAATACTTATGATTTCTTCAGTGTTGGTTGTTAGCATATTTTCATGAGTTGAGTGATTACACTTCCCCACCACCTTTTTTATAGTTTCTGACGTTGGAGTCCATTTATTGCGATGTGAGAACTTTTGGAAAGAGAAGGAAGTTAGATCCTTTTTCACTCATTTGGGGAGGAAAAGAGAAATTGTTCCTTTTCAAAGATTGCTATGATAGGCCGAGGTGGCTTGAGTTCTTTGCTCCTTACATAGATTTGATAGAGAAGTAAATTTTCTACCAAGTTACTTCACCAATACCTACCATTACTGGTGCCAAGAATGCTTTTATCCCTCGGGGTGGTTTGGCCTACTCCCCCCTTAGGCTTTGAGTTTTACATGCCTTTCCTTTGCGGCCACTAGTTTGGTCTTCATTAGGTTTGCCTCCCAATACTCTAGATGCTTCCATCATCCCTCTATATGGTAGAGATCCAATAAAATGCTCTAGGGATGACATAATTAGGATTGATCTGACATTACTTAGACTTACTTTCCATGTGACTTTGATATGAAAGAAGGATGTGAGGAACTTTGTTCATTGGTAGGATACTCAGCACCCAATCTTTGTGGATTCAGCTCTGAGATCACAAGGTAAGAATCTCGCTTTACTTTTGATTTTGTTTAATTTAGCATTGATTCTTGTTTTGTCTTGTGTTTGTAGATGTAGTAGAAGATGATGATGGAGATGTTGCCCCTAAGGCATCTAACAAAAAAAGGAGAAAGTTACTGCCAAAAAGAAAACAGCCCTAGCTTCTAGTTCCAGCAAAGAGAAGCAAGCCATGGTTCCTCAGAAGAGAAAAACAAAGCAAAAATCAACTAAGACCAAACCACTCCATGATCTTCTTCAAGACTAAAGGTGGCCCAGACATCGTCTAAGAAGGAAAAACAACAAGAATTGGTGATAGTTAAAGATGTGGACAACTTTGAGGAGTCCGAGGATTCTAAGGAAGAGGGCTCAGAACCAGCCATAGGTTCTAGGAAGTACTTCTCATTTCTTCATGATTTCAATATTATATATTATTGTTGCCTTGAGGAATTGCCTTTGTGATTTTCTTCCTTTGGAAAATAATTGATACAAGGGAAGGAGAAGTCTTTACACTGCCTCAGGACTCTCCTTCCTCTGCAGGATCTTATTTTACTGAGGAAGATGACTTTTTCAACCTGTAGAATGTACCTATCCAGTAAGAAGAAAAGGAACCATCCCGTCCTCCTTCACCAGTTGTCCAGTCTCCAGTTAGCTATTCTCCTACCATTGAGGTTTGTTTTCTTCA